>UZAN01044291.1:0-36984 GCA_900618425.1 Echinostoma caproni | reverse complement strand
GACGTAGAAAACGTTCGGCTGTCCAGCTTTCTCCTTCGAGGAAGTTCAAGTAAAATGAGGAGCGAGCGCGCGCACCAACGCAATAACCCGGACAGCGTAAGGGAAACAAACAACGCCCGGGTGATTCTTATGCACGGAGTCCCACAATTAAATGATCCACACACAGCAAAATGACTGTAAAGAGTGGCGGTTCATTCAAGATCTCATCGGATGTCGCCAGATCTTGACTACAGCAGTTAGCCGTCTTCCCTGTTCTACTAACTACGGTTCAAGAATTATGAAAATAACACTAAGCACACCAGAAATGGTTACGACTGTCATACAGTCGTGGTACGACAACAAGATCAAGGGACCCTGGGAACTGCGGTTGAGACCGATGCACAACCCAGGAACAAAGTGTTTCTCAGACAGAAAATATCACCTCCATACGAGCTGGGATACGGTCGGCTCAACTAATCCTCCACACCTCGACGACTTTCTGCTTCGCCACCAACCGCATTGGTTTTACACTAACTCCCAAGTTTTTCTCAGCCGACTTTCAGAGGTAGAACTGCGTTGCCAAATTGGTCAATGGGACATTATTGCAGTAACCGAAACCTGGCTGACAACGGACATTCTGAACTCAGAACTACGCTTACCCGGCATGATTCTGTTCAGACGCGATCGACCTACAAGGAGTGGTGGGGTTACTCTACTTTAGCAGCAAACTACAATGAGAGGTAATTGATTATCCTGCAGCGGCTCCGGACTCACTGTGGTGCAGAGTGCGACTGCGGCAGCGCGATATCGGCTTGATAGGTGTGGTGTACCACTCTCGATCACCCACAAATCCAGCCATTGAGACACTATTGCAAACCATGTATCACATTCTGTCACTGAAGTTCACACATGTTCTCATTATGGGTGACTTCAATTGCCCCAATCTAGGTAAATCAGTGACCTGCCTACAACCGNCAACCGTTTGAGAGGAAACTCGCACAATTTATGGAATCCTATCCACTTTAAAATTCTGTGAAGAAGCCCACGAGGTTTGGAGCCAACCAGTCACCGTTGGTTTCGGACTTGGTGTTAGCTAACAAGGAACTGATGGTGGAAACGATTTCCACTACAGCTCCATTGGGGCGTAATGATCATGCTGTGTTGACGTTTGACTATATTTGCTGGGCATCCGTACCGCACAATTCTACGGTTAGCTCCTGTATGTTTTTTGACTACACCAAACTTAAAATTTTGGGGAGAGATTTCCAATGAACATTTCCCAACGAACAGTGTGATCCCCTGGTATCAGGGGTAGAATTTACAAACCACCTGACGGAAATGGTGAAAGGCATGACGAAGACCAAATGCATCACCCACTCAACTGGGGACAGGCCGTCTGGACTGGAGGTCTTATGCCTTTTGAGGTAGAGATAGTAAAGCAAAATATTTTTGCGCGCCAAACGAATCATTGCACAATAATCTCTGTGGAAAGTAAAAGGTCCGCGAGTTGTTCGAGGGCATGATAGTGTTAGGTTGCCCTGACCAACTTTTTTGGGGAATTCACAACCGGAGCCGTGGGCTAGTCAAAGCTCCACCCGCAAGGCAGACGGCGGTGTGTTAAAAACGCAATACATTGGGGCCTGGTTTCCAGTTCATCGGATCATACGCCCTTTGGATGGGGTCGGATTGAGCCGGTGACCACTGCCGAAACCGGTAAGTGTGGGTGGGTGGATCGTACACCTCTAAATCTCGGGGCTTAGATTGACGTTTTCCATCACTGGACAGCAGGTCTTTGCAAATTTGGGGGTCGCCGCATCTGCCGTTCATGACGCAGCGGTGTGTGATAAAAAGGCTCCCGCAGGGATGCTTCGGTAACGCTCCACGGCCTTGTTTGATTCGAAAACCCAGTTAAAATTCTAAAGAAAAACCCGCAACTTCTGGCTGGTTTGTTGATCAGACTTTCCAGTGAATGGCTCTCGTCAGGGTTTCCATAGAAAATCCTCTTCGAAATGGGCTAACGTGAAGTACATCATGCTCTATGGTCTCAGGTAACCATTTGAAAAACCCTCTTCCTCATCTATCTAGTTCTTCCTCCCACTCGCAAATCATACGAGATGCCTCCTGTATACGTCACCCATGGAATATTACTCAGCATTTATATGACCCAAAGCAACTTAATGAGACGATAATATACCTCAGAGGGATAAGTATCACATCACGTGTATCATAACTGACTGTAGGCAATAACCTTCTCGTCCAGGATCGTCGTTTCCATACGGTTGCTACCCAAGATATCCTTTAGGCCGACATAGCGAGTCTCATTAAGTTAATTGCTTGTTATACTGGATTAATCTTCAAAACCTTTGAGGGGTGCCTCCATTGTCAGTCGCTCAAATTTGCGTGTTGGGTTAATTATCAAAGCGCAAAATGTCTGAGTTGAGACTTCATGGTATTTTATGCTGTGCTTGGCAAAAACGTATAGCAGTAAGTTCACTCGATGCTTCAACCAGAGAAATGAGATGAACAGGTTGTTTTGTGCAGTCGGATACAGATACAGGGGTCAGTACAATAAAAATCATAAGTGGAATTTTTACAATGGATCTGGAAATTTCACTGTTGAGAGTAGGTATTCGTTTGGCAACGATCATTGGCCGGGAAAGTATCTAAAAATGATCATTATCATTTGCAGGTTTGATCCCCGATGATCGATCTGTAGGTAAACTACGTCGATTCCGCCTGTAATTCAACACTGGAGCTGTTTGTAGCTAATCATCTAAGTTAAAACGTCGGTTAGCGGTTTTGCGTCGCTTAGATGGACGAATTCGATCGTTGTTTTGCTCGTCTCCACTGTCTTCCTCAATAACCACCACCTCCAAACTTTTATCTTCATCGTCATCATCTTCTTCCTCGTCGTTCAAACTGTCATCCAGGACTACTATTTCCTTCGGGCTCGACTCTTGCTCTGCCCGTGCAGGACCACGCTTTCCACCAGTCATGGACCGACGTTCTTTATTATCACTAGCAGTTCTTTTTCCAGTCTTAGCGGTGTTTCCGCCACCTCGAACGGGGCTGCTGTTTCGAGAGCGGCGCTTTTTCTGGGCTGCAATAGACTTTGAAATAGTCCCCGATTCAGCGCTCCCCGGGTCATCATTATCTGAAGAGGCGGATGAAACAGAACCTGAGGAACTGACTACTGAAGAAGCTTCATTGTCGTCGGTATCGGATTCGACCTCGTTTGAAGCCTGTGGAGTCCCACTATTTGCAGCTGCACCACGTGCCGAACGCTTGCTAGTTGTGCTGGGAATTTGGCGTCTTTCGGCCTGTCAAAAAGGATCAGATTTAATGAGATGGAGAGGTCAGTCGAATGATACTAAATAAGGTGATGCACATTTTGCACAACTAGCTCTGTGACAAAAAAACTCATACCTGCCGGTCTGATGATAACAATCTTTTCACTTTTGTGGTTGTTAAACACACCAATCGACAGTCAATTCTCAATAAAGGGGGAAAATGAGGTATGGGATGGGGGTGTTAAAAAGTGCAAAGTTAGACAGCGGATTCGAAAAAAATCGTGGGACACAAAACACGGTGATTTTTGACATTCGATAAAATGATGTAATAAAGGCTCCCAGTAACACGTTTTGATAAGGTTCAACCAGAAATCGGTCGATGATTCAGTTTTAATATGTTCCTCAATAAGTTTATTAAGTCATCTACGAAAATTTGGAAGATGATTTTAAACCCGTTTGATCGGGCATCGGCGACGTATGAACTGCGTCTCAAGAACGTGAGATCTAACTACCCAGACAACGGTTCTCAATAGCTGATTGTCATCACATACCACCCCGGTGGCTTATACTAGTTAAAGACTCCGTGAATCCAATAAGGAAATTATCTGGTTTAACCTTGTCTATCAGGCAGTATTTTCAGGCTGGTCCGTGTGTTACAAAGACTCCATCCGCACTACTCTTTCTTCAAATCAATTTAAAACCATCCAGACAATAGAAAACACACCGTCATTTAATTTGAGATACCGGATGGCTATGGTTAGATATTCTCAGGCAAATAGTTATCCTTACTTGTACATTGCGCGTTTGGCACGGAACAGTGAAGCTGGTTTCACTGTACGACAACGATGATGAAGTGGCTGCTCATTATTAGAGGGTACACGAACTATGGTGGTTTTGTGGTTCGCTACTTTAAGTCTCGGGAATTAGGTTGCGGGGTCCCATGATTGACTGACTAAAGGTTTACTTCTGCTGTTCGTCACACAGTAATGTGCAATGAACATTTATAAGGAACAAGACAATCCTTTTGCGATTTCAAATAAAATTACCTCAGCCGCCCGGCGGGAATCCAAGTTACGTAAACTATGACCTCCTTTGCTTCCGAATGCGGCACCACGACCAGTAGCCCCACCTCGACGAGTGTTTGTCTCTGTGTTCGATCCTGGGGCTCCGTTCAGACGATACCCGACTCCTGATGACTGGGCCCCGGCTGATCGTGTGTTTCCACCCACACTCATGGAAGGCGGAGATGGTTGATCTTCAGCTAAAGCCAATAGATCTGAGAAATGGTCCTTGATGTTCACAGGGACGTCTTGTGAGTTGGCTACTGATTGTAAAGCGTTTTGTATATCGGCATCTTGTAAAACTGACCGATTCCAATTTTTTTCGATAGGGTAAGAGAGGGAGGGATATATTAGGTGTTGCCGACGTGGAAGAAGTGAAACGGAGAACATGCTCGTGAACTAGACACGCACCACAAGTCAATACAATAACTGAAAAGCGGGGTTATTGCGCAAACATCAATTTATGATGGCGATGAGGGACACGTTTACAGGCAGCAGGATTTAGACGCATCCGGAACTAAGGCAAAATATTTGCTGCTAATAATCCAACAGTGTGAAAGTATAAGACATGAAACACAATCAAAGTTTAGATTGAACTTTCCATTGAATGCGGCTAGTTGTACTTACTGTTTACCGGCTGATATTGCAGTGAGAGGCCAAAATGAGTGTCTTACAAATTTTGGCAATTTCATACTAAACAATAAACAGGTTCATATGTCATTGCGTTTTACGGATCAGGAAGTACGATTTAGAATTTATGGGTGACAGGAAAAGGTAGCACGTTTGATTGACTTGTGTTGTCTCATGGTGTTGGAGCAGTTTGGGCTCCCCATTCGGAGTTCAGTTTTCATCTTCGGATCCGATTAGATGTTGTCTAGTCACATCGCTATACACCGCTGGACAGGTAGGCCTAACCAGGTTGAGGCGAGTTGAGACTCTTGAATGCGTTTACGAGACACACAACTCTACCATCGTGCAGTTCGCGTATGTGTGGACTAAGGCTTCAGGAATAGTCAAGAATTAAGAAGGTCAAGTAGGATCCCGGTCGCTTTTTCGTATCTGGTTTCCACGATAAGCAGACTAGAAGTTTAAAAAAGGGTAAGCACGGCAAAGTCAGAAATGGCACACCTAAACCTAAATTCGCCAGATAGCTTGTTTATAGAAAAAAGACTGCGACGGCCTCGACACGAAGCGCTACGCACGGAATATTATCACATGGGATATTCAGGAAGCGACCGTATGAGATTGACGTGAAAGCCAAGGTTTGAAGGTATGCATTATAAGAAGCACCAGTATCAAACTTCGGACCATAGGGTCGAAAGCACAGCGGTGGCAGCGTTTAGACCCCTGCGCCAAAACCACCCGATCCTGCAATCACCATATCATAAAGAATTGATAATATGATTCACTCTAAATGTGAGGCAGCTGCTGTTGGTATCCGAGGCTAGTTGCATTTAGCCAATAGCGAAATCCACAGATATCCACCGCTCTGCACAGGCACGAGTGCGGGGACACTCGAAGTCAATCAGTAACATCATCATCATGATCATCATTGCACAGTGCAATAAAGTGAAGCAAACTTCATTGATCGCTGCCAAACTTATAATGCATACAAGGCAAGTGAGAATTTGGAAAGAGGATAGGAATTTTGAGAGACGAGAAAAGAAAGAGAACCCCTATGGTCAACACGCAGAGTACACAGCCCAACTATGTATGGACACGTTTTCAATCATTCTGGTCTGATAAGAAGTGACAGCAAATTCAAGGTCTCAACCGTAAAGCAGAACGGATCGTACGGTATACGCGACTTTTCACCTACAATGAAACATCACGTCATGGCCACAGGTATTTCAGTCCTTCGTATGCTGTTCAAGCCTTGGAAATGCGGGCGGTTATCTCCTTTGATGCAATACCGCCGTTTGTCACGCAGCTACTTGTCTACGAAAAGCACTCAACTTCTGCTAATTCCTGACCGTCTAGTTTCAAAACGGCACTCGGCGACAACCAGTCTTGCAGGATCACTTTTCACTTTGAAAGTACAAAGCACAAACCTAAAGTGCATACTCCATACAGACAAACAATGTCCTCGGCATACTCCAGATGGCACAGATTTTCTGCAGTTGCCCATTCAACACCTACGTTTTGGAGACCACATAATGCATTATCCAGTATTTCGTCTATGACGGAATTGACCAGAAATGGTTAGAGGGCACCCTGGACGAACACCACTGCTAGTTACGAAAGACCTAGTCAGCTCACCATAGACCCGCACGCTACCAGAATTATGAGTAGAGTGAACTTACTTTCTTACGTTCCTTTGCGAAGGAGTGAACCGATAAGCGATTCGTGGTCAACTGAGTTCAATGCTGTTTTGAGATCAAAGAACACGAACACCGTGCGTCGACGGTGCGTATGTCGCAGTTCGAAGACGACGCAGCGTAAAGGTCTGATCGATACAACCGCGACCTGGTCGGAATCCTGCTTATTGTTTGAGGATATTTGTCTCCCTAAACGGTGTCAGACGTCGAAGTGTGACGGGGGCTAATACTTTGGTGACGATTAGGATCAAACTCATTCCATGGTGAGTTGCGCAGTCGCTGCGAGATCCCTTCGTAAAAATTGGGATGATCAGTGATTAGCTCTTGTGACCAGATATTACGCATTAAGTACTGCAGTCTATAAGGTTATCGTCCCCCATCTTGAAAAGAAAGGGAGGGATCCCGTCACTTCTTCAAGGCTTAAATGAAGTGAATCAGTAGGGGGTTCACATGAAACTGCCTCATCTACAACCGACAAGATAATGTGGTTGTCACCTAGCCACCAGCCAAGCCCTTGTTCCTTATTGTGAATAGCTTGTTCCCTCTTATCGCAAACTGTTTCATTATCTGGCTTACGCCGACCTACTGTGTTGCGTATCCGTTGAAACAGTCTTTGTCTAGTGTCTGGTTCAGCCGCTACTTCTATCTCACTAGCTATTTTTGTCCACAAGTTCTCACGGTCTTTCTTTAGGCTCTTCGTGAGCAGGGAAACCATTAGGTTCTCGTTAAAACCCTTAGTTCTAACAATAACCTGACCACAAGGCAGTGGGTAAAGCGAAGTGGAGGCCCACTTACTAGGATCGATTACTCCCTTACCATTTTACCGACTGAGACGCTAACTCGAGTCGTACCCCAAACCTGGAGGACCAAAAGACTGACCTCTGACCTCTACCCTATGACCTTCCAGGTATGATGAAGCCAATTTGTGTCTCGTTGAGTCATAGACGTACACAAGCCATCACACCACGTCACGGTGCAGCGTCGTTGCGATGGTGTTAATTAGTATTTGATTACTGATTTAACTGAACCACGTTTGGCGTCAGAGAAGCGTATCACATGAGTAATGACGAGGTTCAAAGACGTTTCGTAGTTACAAATAACTGCTCCCTAACGGAAGCGATTGCACGAATCTACTCCCGATGACTTTGTATGCACCAATGCTTATCAACCGAGGGTATCGATCGCTATGGTCATGGGTGGAAGGATCACAGAGTTTAGTCTATGACCGGGTGTGGGTGTGGAGTCCAAGTAGACATTGGATACAGTTAGCCCTCCGATCGAGACTCGAAGGATGCTGAAATTCATGCTTTCGAAACTCTGAAGAATATGGCTCCGCATCGGAACCAGCTGTGCGAACGTTATAAACGTTTACTTTCAGAGCTCGCAACTCCGTCTCAAGCTTTGTTGTCGTGTCTTTCGACGGATGTTATGATATTGTAATGTTGTCACAACCGTAGTTGTCAAACCACTTTAGGCACACTTGCCTGAGAGAACCATATTAGTCCCTGGCGTGACTTCAGCAGTCACTTGCATGCATCAACGATTACATGTATGTACTACTGTGACGTGGACACAATTCGCTCGACTGATCTCTGCCTGTCCGTTAGCTGATCAATGGAGTAAAAATCGGGTATCTGTTTGCAGATAAACTGTGTACCCCGACCTCGTTAATGTGGCAACCTTGCAAAACGCTAATGGGAGGTTACACGTGAATTCATTTCATTTAAACCTTCGTAAAGCCTCCATCGCATTCCACAAGATAGAACCGAACAACCGCACCCTGGAAACAACACAGACAAAGTATATTTACAAACATCTATCGGCTGCGACAAGTACAGAACAGATTGAGCCTTGATGGAAAGCCAAATTACAGAGTGAATGCGTACGTCTTCTCCCGTATCTGTGTGCACATACGCACGAAGTGGAGTGAAATAAACTGAGATTTCCGATCGACACCGAACTCAACGAATGTTTGTGCACGCAAACTGTAAAACTCGATGACACTGCAGGACGGGTACACAAGGGGCGCATTCGGCGAAATGATGAACAACGCAACCGATGCCTGTGAGATTAAAAAGCCCCAATTTCTGGCCTTATGGTAGATCAGCCCAATAATGTCCTTTGCAGCACATCTTCGTCTCTTATAAAGAACCAAGCAGGAAAGAAGCAAAGCGTTGCGGTATAAGTCGCTCAGTAGATTAAAATCGAGAGTGGTTCGCGCCATCCTCTCGATGTAGAGAAGTATGATAGCTACAAGAAACAGACTCATTGCACTATTTGTAAAAAAACACCAGATCACTGAGTCAAAAAGAAAGTACCTAACAGCAATCGAAGACGTTATCTTGATAGCAGGTTCATCTCATGGATCGATTAAGCAACGCGAGGTTGATTTTACCTGTGTTACAAGCACCCATTATAAACTGAACTGTACTAAACGGACTTTGAAGGCACAACGGATGGCTGCAGTGGAACCATCCGTAGAAATGCAACAGCAGTTAAGAACGTAAAACCACACGGTGACGCTGGCAATCGTCGTTTACTGAAAAGTTCTTGTAACAATGTACCAGAAGCCACCGAATAGGTCAAAACACTACATGGTCTGCTGTCACACAGCAGACCATCCACGGCATCAGTTCCTATAAAGAACCAGAACTATTCAATCTTCACTCCGAGTTAGATCAAGAAACAGGGATGAGCTTTCAAACAGAATGACGGATCAGCCCGGTGAGTGTGTGAAACAACCAACAATCAAATTCGTGCAAAAAAATGCCGCAGATATTGGATTGGGTCACAAATAGTCCAATGCAGTGACGGGTGAGGGATCTCAGTAACGCGTGTAACTGGGATACTGTCACATGCGGGAGCCAATCGATTACAAGGAGTGGGAATAAAATCATAAACACAATTAACGAAGCCGATTACCGATCAATAAATAAATAAATTTTAAGGGATCATATCAATCATCCAGAGAGTCTTCTGAATGTTCTTAGATCCTCACAGAAATGCTATAGTTGTAAAATGTATTTTGGTCTTAAGTTCAAATTTTTGTTGTGCTACTTCAACCTGGACCGAATTAATCCGGTGTGTGACTAGCCAAATTCCGCAGTACTACGGTATTCGACAATATTATCTCCAAAAACGGATTAGCTTCCCAAATCTAAAAGTCAGCCCTAGGAAAGATAGGCGAAAAACACTTGAAGTATTTCAATTAACCATTTGAAGAGATATAACAATAAAATGTGAATTGCCTTTTTTCTGCTAGATCAAGCATTACATTATTGCATTGTATTGTATACAAGCTTTAGCGAGTTATATGCAAGCTTTCAGCTAAAGACAAACGACGACGAACGGAGAGTTTCCAATTCATTGGGGAGGGGGGAGTATCTTCTCCAAGGGTACTTAAACTGACTCTTTTAACTTGTTGACTTGATTACTTCTCACCGAATGCAATTAGTCTTGACTACCTGGGGTAGCGGTTGTTTTATTTCTTATTATTTTACACACGAATAGGATGATTGATAAGTGAGATGTCATTCGGAGCCAAATGACATCTGCGGGCACAAAACACAAACCTGTGATAATGTAGGAAACGAATAGCAATACGCCTATATGCATTCCCCCATATGAACGCATCTGACCCATTCGGATCAGGTGATTGGAAGAGAAGGGAGCTGGAGTAATGTGCTGACGCGAATGAGACATACGAGTGTGCGAATTGAAACGGGAGCGATGGAAGCGAAAACTGAAACACCACAACGCAAGCAATATCCGGTTTGGCTGTCGAGTGACCTGTATTTTAAACACACAAACCGGAGGTTAGATAAAAGACACCGCGTCGGGCCTACGCGCAGATCACAGCGAATGAACTGATCGTGAAGGTGGCTTGAGATTGACGAGATGTTTGGACTCCAACCTCTTCGACTTAGAACTTACGTGAACAACGGCGGTTGTTTGCACCGCGTTTGGTTTTGGGATCTGAAAACTCAAAAGGTGGATTGATGGCTTAGGATTGGTGGGGTGGGGCGTTCAAATGAAGTGAATTATGAACCGAAAGCTAAGAGACAATGGATGCTGGAGAACACTACACGGTATTGGGAAAAATTCGCGGCACATGTGCGAGATCCTAAATGGATGTGATACAACCAAATCACGAATAACCATTCAAAAACAGGACAAGATACGATCAGTAGACTCGAAGGTGAGCAACAGAACTATCATCTCCGAGCTGATGTGTGAGGAACAAACGAAACACGGTTAGAATAACAATGGCAACTAAATCATTCTAACGACAATTCCATGTGTTCACGGGATGATCGATTTTAATCTCAGGATCATCCGACCGAGCATTAGGGAAGATGTTACGCATTTTCATAGATGAGCTCTGAGGCATTTATTCATGACAAGCTAAAGGAATGTGTTAGGCATAATTTATGGATGAATCAAACAGTCAAAATGACAGGGATGATAAATCTCTTCTGGAATCACAAACACTGCGATGGCACCATTACCAAGAAGGAACGTGGTAAAATAAACTGCAACGGGGAAGGTGAACAAGCACGGACAGGCAAGCATCGCTTTCCTCGAATAGCAAACAAGTGAATAGATAACAGCTAAGTAGTGCGGAAAACCAGTGAGAAAACCCCTGGGAACAATTACTCACTGGACATGTTTTTGCAGTTTCGCCGGATGGAATCCAAATGCGTCAGGATTAGCGAGAGATCGACTGCATTCTCAGGGGTAATTTGATTCCTGAAAACAATAGGAACCCAGAATTGTTTCGGATTGATCCCCGAAGGATGTGCATTGGCACGTACAGACAAAAACCATGAGTACAACGTTGTGCACGAACTGCCAAATAAACGTAAGCACTGCTGGTGTAAAATACATACCAATAATTAATTCAACCAATCAGATTAGAGAACATTACGGTAGGTTGAAGAGATAAAATGATGAATGATACTAGGCGAGAAAATCGATAAATAAAGTAAGTCGAAAACCAGAGCACGAAAACCACTATCTAGAAATAAACAGGGGAACAAACGCCAATAGGTCACTGTAGCCATTAATTGGCTGTGACCCTATTAACCTAGGCCGTGAACACAGTACGAACCAGCTGTCAATAAAAACCAACACCGTTGATGAAGTCTTATGAGGAATAAGTGGAAGAAAAATGAGTTACGCACGAACACAATTCCAAACATGAAACTCTGTAAGATCGGACCATTGTCCCCTATATAAGCAACACATTTTGTTAGTGTTGAGTTTGTAACTGCAAGACGCCCCGAAGACTGTTCTCACTTACTCAATAAGTAGACATTCGAAGAATTGAGAATACGCATTGGATGTTTTCTGTTATTCATTTTCTGACTGCATAACGAGGTGGCTGTCTCAAAAGATCAAATAGCATCACATAAAACTGTTGCAGTATGGAGGGAGGGTTGGTACCATGAGAGGTGCCAACGTCGGTCATCAAGCTTGTCGAGTGCTGAGTTTTCACAGACACACACACACACTAACCACCGTGGTGGCGATAAGCACTGGTTCATTTTCACCTGACCTATGTGACCAAAACCACTACGACCGGTCGCGAGCAGATTGCACTAAGTGCTTCATACTCTGTTCACAGGAGCGGAACAGGTTATGATCCACTTACCCAATCCTCATTCAAACCCCCATTTCCAATCGCACACTCATTAGTTTTGATGAAACGGAAATCAGCAGTAAAACACGTCACATCCCTATATGCCGCGTAGGGGTAGGGAATGGTGTACTGAAAACAAGTTTTGGCCACTGACAATGTACTCATATGAGGTAACGGTATATCATAAGGAGAATTTTAGTTATTATCTTTTAGAGAAAGAAGCGCGTTCCCGGAATTCCCAGGAATTAGGCACGTTTGGTTTGATTCGTGAGGCAAAGAAACTGCTGTAAATTAAAAAGTTCATTGACTATTATTTCTAATGGAAACCGAATATGCATCACACTGAAAATCAAAATTAACAAAACAATTAGAATTAGCTTTATACGAGCTGTTTACGAGAAGTCAAAAGCAATGCGATTGGGTCAAAAACAAGATGAGAGAACCGAAATGTTCTTCCAACTGATAGTCGGGCTCACTTTACTCCGTTTCGCCTTCTATCTCGATTCTCGCGGGTCGAACCCGAGGCCGAGTCCGAACGAAAAGACAAGGGGACAGTAATCATTTCGCTTAGGATTTCGGCGAACAACGAACTATGATTGTCCGGACAGCTCCAAAAATGCAAAGCAGTCACTGAGAGTGGATCATCCGGTTTGGGGCGGGACAAAAGGGCTCGAACCAACTCGTAGTTCGGTCTGTCAAAGTATATGAGACCACGTGCACAATGAGAATGGATAGGCAGAATCGCTACTAAAATATGATTGCATCCAATCTTCTATGATAGAAATAAACAAAATTGGAACTTTCGAGATCCATGCGGAGAGTGATTAAGCGAGGAGTGTTTCCTGTTAGGATGCACTAATCGCGCTTCACAGAATCCACGAACACTTCATTTGATACATTGTCGAAAAATGCCGACTTTATTTCAATAATAACTAGACCACTCTGATTAGATATTTTTACTTTGCTCTCTCTCGGGGCGATAGTCGTTAAGAAGTAAAGGATACTGCAACAACGGCTGGACATCCCAAGTTCGAATCCCAGCACTACCGCTTATCTTACCCATTTCGGTTTTTGCCGCAACATACTTTGATTAAGTTCAGCCCATTTCCTCAAAATTGACAGTACAATAATACATTTAATTAAGAAATTATAAACATCATCAAAAACTTGTCTCAATTTTATGATCGATATATCACAATGAGATGCTGCGTAGAAATCAAAAGCTGCCAATACGTAGATTGAAACTCAGAGTGCAGTAGTTGAGTTCTTTGATCCCAAAAGGTAATGAACACCAGATGGACGAAATGAATGAATACTCATTTTATTCAGTGATAGCTTGTTTAGAGGCGTGGACAAGAAGTTGATGCTAATAATACAAACTCCCGAAAAATACTGTACGCAGCGAATTATGACTCACTTTTCTAGTTTGAACAGCTGAATTAGATTGGTGCACGCCTCCGGGTGTTCTGGATGACAAAAAAGGAATGAAAAATGTAAAACTTATCAATATTCATTAAACGACGGTAATTCAGATGAAGAACAGTGACGCAAGACAAGCCAGTGAGCAGGCCTTTGAGGGTGGTATAGAGTATACTAGGCGTTACGGGTTAGAAAAGGCAATGGAAGTTTTGCACCAATGCACTTCATACAAAAGGTTCGGTGGTCACATCACAGGCACAATAAGAACAAAAGTGTTTCAATCTGTAAATGAACTGTCCCGTACCGACAGACAAATTCGCGAGACAGGAAACGTTGAGGAGAGTGATAAGTCAAACGGCTATTTACAGTCATCGTCACTAGCATTTTAAATTTTTCAGCCTAGATAAAGATTACCTTGCACTTCCGTGCAGTGGTACTGATTGCTGTCTTTTGGTAATCCGATGGGATGAGAAGGCAGAGGGAAGAATTCAAGGACCGGAAACAGCATCAAGGTGATCGATAACACATTCTGTGAAGAACTTCAGTAGATGACTGATATCGACTTCAATCCACCGGAACCCGCTTACGGGAAACATCGTATGTTGAAATTCGTAACACATCCCTCGACCATTGCAATATATAGTGATCGAGCACTTTTTCCAATGGATGACTGAGACGACCTAATGATTTGCGTCTAATTTCGGTATTGCTAGTCCCGTTTATCAATCAGAATACTCTGTATCAGCGTAGGCAACAGTGTCCGATCACCCACAGTTTATCTTTATCCTGTTCCCATACCGCCCCTGTCTGTGCATCATGCAAAAGAAACGAATGGGTCATGCACAGTAAACCCGACCCTTCACGGGCAACCAAATGTGGCGACAGCACAATAGGTGGCAAACGCCGGTCGAGTCTTTGTATCTACCTGACGATCGACGGTGTACGGTACCGTATGGAACAGTAGAGATTTTGTTCATCGAACTATCTATAGTTTGATTAAAATAAGTGGATCTATCGCCCCTCTTGTAAATCGATGAGATGACCGATTAGTATCAATCAGCTGGAATTCGTTCATTTTCCCATACTGAAGAAGTTTCTCCAACTCCAAGACCAAGGTTGAACCTCTAACCTTAGAAGCCTTTGGGGATGGCCAGGAAATAAGCATGTTCCCTGAAAACCGCTTTCTTCTCGGACAATCAATCAGAACGAGTGCCGAAACTCAAGTTGATTAATCGGAATCGACAACGAACCAACATGGTGCATAGTAATCCAGTTGTCTGGTGTATGTATTCCTCCGTCCACCGTGCTTTTACATAATAACTGAATTCCTAAGCGCCAGCAGCTGTTTTCTAGTTCAGTTTCGCTATCTGAACGAAGAACAATATTGGAACATGATTCTTGGGCATCTAGTATCCAGACAATCGCGTGCGGTTACAACAGGAATAACCCATCCGATCAGAGACATTATACATTTTAAAGTGACTTATTTCCTGTGTAACCTCCATTTGAGAAGGAGAACTGATCTCAACTCATTGTACTTGTCTATTTGGAGCAGGAGTTCACGAATCTGATGTAGATGAAGGCTAGTCAAACTGTGCACTGAAATGTTCAGCTCCTCGCTCGAGGTGGTATTGAATACGAATCAATGTGCCTTTTAACGCTTGGTTTGCCTCACCGTTTTCAAAGCCTGAACTCCTTAGGAGACTAGGATGAATCGATTGGGTTTATTGAAATAAGCAATTGGGTGTATGGTGAGGGCAGTTCCCTCGGATCGAGAAAAAAACAGAACCAAATGGATGCTTGAGAGGTATACACAATTTATTACAATCTGCTTATAACACCCCAAACTGGAGATGATATCCATACCTCGTATGTGTCACAGTTGTCTGTAATGCAGAGAAAACGCAACTAACAGTGAAATGAGCGTGGCGATCGGCTCAAGAGATCTGCACTTACTTGAAGGGTCAACGCACCGCACAAGTGGTAAAAATCGACGAGTTGGGATTTCGTGCGCATTGATCAACTGCCAAAAGAACAGTTGTTCAATCGAATCCCACTGGAGACTAGCTTCTNGAGAGAGAGAAAGGGGTGAAAAATGTAACGGGAAGGATGAAAGAATAACCGAATATCGTGAACGTACAGTGTACAGTTAAACGACATCAAAAAGACGGGAAAAGACGCGAACAAATCCATACTAGCTTATCCGCAGATTATCAACTCAAATCAGGAAATCCGCAATCGATCATGTCTATGTAACTGATAATGACAGCAACTTGAAATCCAAGTGAAAACTTACTCAGCACAGGAGAGAGGTCGTTTGATCGAAACAGATTTAAATGACCGCGGACAATTTCACAAATTAACGTATTCAGCATGATCGGATCCAGAGTTCCGACGATTAGGCGCATGAATTCCGGATCGTTAGTCAATTCGGATGAGAACTGGTCACCAGAGAAGGATAAGAACAGAAAAGGAAAAACGAATCTTATCAAACTAAAGTGCCGTGATCACTAGGTCATTGAGCGGAAAAAAAGATAACCAAAACAACTTTTGAATAGTGTGATTTGAATGAACTCTAATTCGATATTCGATTGGATGGTGATACGCAAAATGAATTTGGTCATCGGGAAGCCCTTAAATTTCAGCGCACGTATTCCAATTCCATGTTAGCCCGCACTCAAAATTGGAATACGACTGTTTTGCAGCTCTTCGTTAAGTCAACTTGAACACATGTGGGACAAAACTCGGCTTGAGATTAATCAGAAAATTTAAGCCAAAGGTCGATCGTTGATCAATGTTTTCTTGTTAGATTAATTAAAACCGATTTCCCTAGGCCATACTGCCTCATACTTATTTGCGTTTGTCAGCCAAACTGATCGAACGTTTCATCATTACCCGAGGTAACACCTTCCCACTTAGGCCGTAGCACAGTTTGTTAAAAAGATACAACCCAATTAAAGCGTGGTTGTTAAAAACAACTGAAATGTTAACGCTGATCACACAGAGGATACAACCGTTAGACAGTCTTCTTATTACAAACCTTAGTGTGATGAATAGCATACAGGGTGGAATCCCGCAGACACGAAGACCTGCTGTTGAGCGCTGGAAACCGGTAACCTAAGCCCGGGACTGGGAGTGACGAACTACATAAGGTACCGCTAGGTTAGGTGTGGTATCGAACCGGAAAACAGAAAAGATGTCTACTTCCAAAGGTGGGCGTCGGTGACGGGGTTCAAATCTCGGACTACAGGATCCAAAGTACACTGGTGACAGCAACCAAACCCCTGCGCCACCAATACCATCATGCTTAATCCAGATTTTAAGGCACAGACTGGTCACTGGCATCATATTTATCCAATAACACATATAACCACTTCCAGAGTGCATTGAGACCGTCAAGAATCTGCTTTAGGAAAAAAGTACTGGCATGCAAAATGGGACTCACCACGGTGAAAACATCCGGTAAGAGATACACGAACAAACGTCGATTGTCATCCGCCAAAAGCTGCCATCAAGTAGAAAACAGTATTAGGGATTAATAATAATAATAATAATCGTAACGATTATGAGAACAATTAAATGGAACAATCGACTGAATTCGGTAAGTGATTGGCAGAAATGCAATGCAATGTACGAACCTGCATATCCTTCAGGAGCGACTTCTGCAGACTGGGGTTTTCCTGACTGGCGCAAAAATTTCGATAGATTACCATTTTTTCATCATTCAATTTGCTGACGGAAAACAAAAAAATTGTGAGCAGGTTAGTGATGAAATGAGCCCCATTGGAACAATCATGCGATCTCGGCACTAGCTTAAAAGAACGGTTCAAATACAGTAGTTGCACGAACAATCAGTTGAAGCGGAGTCAAATATAAACCCGTCATACAAAGATAATGTTGTTCATGCTCAAAGAACAAGAAATATTATGATGTCAACACACCAAGAATTCACGTGTTATAACCAACAAACCCATTTCGGGGGGCTTTAATCCAGAAGATTGTACAAATAGGTGATCGAGCGTATCAGAGACCAGAAGATGAATCCATCAATCTCAACCAATCAATCTCTGTGATCAGAAAATCTCGGATAGGAAACAAACAAGGTAAAAAGAGATCACGTCCGTTATGTTATTCAGCCTTTTCGGTCACCAGATTTAGCAGATATCGTGAACTGCGCCGCAGTTATCTGCAGTAAGTTATATGATCTAGTATCGCGGTTAGGTTCCTCGCGCTTAAACCAACGCCTCACGAAATGCTCCCATACGATCAAGCGTCTCAATCAGACTTTGCTGGGAAAGTCCTCATGAATTCACATGAGGGAGGCGTTTTCTTACCAAACTGAGACGAAATCGAGGCCCGGTACCCGGGTCGGTGAACCATTGCCAATTCATCTAGGGGAGTCAGTCAAAAACTCCGACTGCCACCGAACCAAGGAGAGGCTTACGAATCACACCTACACCTCTCTGGTTCTGATTATGCAGAACCAACAAGGTTCAGGTGTCAAAAAGCAACTGAACTCCTTGATCACATAATATTATTACGAAGGCTAGACCACCCGTATTCTTTTTCTTCTAACATAAGTACCCTTTTTCAAAACCGGTCACAAGCAAAGGTATCGTCGAGGTTCAGCAAATATCGCCATTAATTGGTGATAGTGATCTTCCGGGGAAATTTTCTTCATTAGATATGGCACCTTGGACGTTTTCAGAATCATTTTTATCTTTAGCTATGATCGTGCTTTTAATGAGCTCGAAAAGACCGCATCGGCACTATTCCCCATGGTGAGCTCTGTGTGGCACGCTTGCTTTGCTCTAATGAGGTCTACTTTCAGATTTCCGCGGCCGTTGCTAAAGTGATAGTCTGGCTAGACAAGCCCACCTCCAACATTTCCGAATTATCGGAATACAAAGTTTATGCATTCCGAAACCTTGGTTCTATTCCTCCTGGAACGAATATTGGGGAAGAACGTGAGCGAACATTAGCGGCAGGATGTGACAAACAACAGCAACCAGTGAATAACTAAAATATCACTGTCAGACGCCTTTCGAGTTTTGCGGTAACATTATTTTGACTTTTTAACACCATTCCGCTGATCCATGTTAGGGCCCTATTTTGTTTTATTGCCTTTATAACGAGATCGCGTACGACCTCGAATATGATACCATTTCCGGTAAGTCGTATTGTCGCTTCCTCGCTCAGTACACCTTGTTACTAAAGGTGACACAAAACTCAACGCTTCATATCCGCTTCTTTCTCAGTCCGGTCTAACTTTGGAAACCACAAGATAAGCTTTATCGGCAGAATTAGTTACGCGTCGCCACTCAGCCCGTCCTAGGTGCTAAATTGGTGAGCTCGACGTGATTTTCTGTAATCCGTTTATTTAACACGCCACGGCCTGAATTTTTTCAGTGAGTCTGGTGCCTTCGTACAACAATTTTGTTTTTGTCTTTACCGTATACTGATTGTAATTTTTTTCGTTGTGTCAACGGTGCTACTATATCTGTTTATTTTGTTTTATCTTTGAACCGAATTTTATTTTCGAAAACCTATTTTAGCACTTAAAGCTTTTTAATTCGTTAGATATATTTATCCACACGTATTCACAGCACCAGAATATTCAAGGTTCACTGTTTCGGGTATCCATCTGTCGAGTTAGTTATTTATCTTCCAGTTCAGTTCACATATGTCGTAAGTATAACCAATTCTCCGATGATAAGGAGACCGGTGCGACGGTTCCGGCAGAGAAAATAAGCGTCGTGGGCTTACAAGCATGTATCCTGAGTTTATATCAGAGGATCCTGAGTTCTGGCTGGCTCAGGTAGAGGAACACTTAGAACTGACGGGAGTGACCAACCAACTAGGAAAGGTTACTCAGTTAGTAGGTTACCTGCCTAGGTTCATGGCCCCGGGGTTGTGCAACATAGTATGCAACCCCCCCCCCCCAAGACCGTATGACGCACTCCTGGGCGTATTCGGCATACCCGTGGAATCTCCTCTAAAGCAAATCCTGGGTGGCTTGCGCCTCGGAGATAACGGCTTTGAAACACCTACAAAGCTCTCAAGTTCCTTACAGGGCCAACTGCAAACCTAATAATAATAATAATAAGTGTATATTTCACGGAGCCGCGTAAAGCATGCATAGGCATGATCAAATGTACAACATAATCATCCGTACAGGAGAGGCCCAAAAGGAAAACTTTGAAGGTCTCAGCGAGCATAATTACAGATGGAACACAAAGTGGACAAGGTATCAGAGAAAAAGGTTCAGGATGGCGGAATGCTCTAAAAGAGCAAGTCGGTGGAAGTAAGACGAAAAACGAGAATCGTTATACCGGATGAATGATGAGATGACTGAAAATACGGCAATCAGTGAGTAAAATAACCAGAGCCATGTAGATCGTTGGGCGGGAATGGACGGAAACCGACACAAGAGCGGATAGGATGAAGCAGAACAGAGTGAAAGTGTCATAGAAAATATATGCACTGCACGTAGTGAAACAGACGAGTTCTGCAGGGTCTTGATCAGTGGTCTCAGGGGCTCCGATCAGCAATGGATTTATTTGGGTTATATTCGTTCTTTATGCTTTGGTCACTTTGATGTGGGACTGACTACACGCCAGGCACCAAACCTTAAAACACTTTGTAGGTAAGGCAGGGGATGCGTTCATCAAACTGGTCCGGAATGCGGACGCATGTAGTCAAAGCGGTGGATACAACCGCGCCCAACAACCATTGCCCGTGCCAAATTGTCCATTGTGGGTGTAGAACCCAAGCCTTCGTCAGGCTCAAACCAACCGAATCTGGAATAGGAAGGCGTACATCGGCAGTCTGGGGTAATACCCAACTGGAAATGGATTAGGGAGAGAAAGCGCAAGAAGCTAACGACAAAATCTAATCAGGGTGGGTGCTTAGGTCATAATAGTGGTAAAAGGATGTTATCAAAATATGTCTTGCTCTACAGATCATAAATAAGCGTGGATACGTGTAT
This sequence comes from Echinostoma caproni, assembly GCA_900618425.1. NCBI lineage: Eukaryota > Metazoa > Platyhelminthes > Trematoda > Plagiorchiida > Echinostomatidae > Echinostoma > Echinostoma caproni. Next base: position 16,288 of record UZAN01044291.1, on the reverse strand, counting down.
TGGTAGAACATCAGTTGAGAAAATGGACACTGCTACCTGTTTGGCATGTGCCACGGAGTGGAGTAAAATAAGTCGGATGAAAACGCAATCAGATACATATGAAGAAATAATGGGTCACAATACTTATAAAAGTATGTACCAAAGTAGATTGTGTTCCACAGATCCAGTTTTGAAGCTGGATCCGTGTTCTGATAAAAAATGGTTGAGAAAGTGGACACCTACCTGGTTAGCATGTGCCACGGAGGTGGGCCAGTTGAGTCAGACGAAAACGAGATCAAATGTATATGAAGTAAGAATTTCTGGGTCACAATACTTATAAACGTAGACGAGAAAATCCTCAAGTTATCCTGGATGCAGGCTCCACCGGAGATTTTGTCTCCCATCCTGCAGTATTTCGGACAACCTTACACCCTGAAAGAGCTAGCCGAAATGACTAAGGGGGTCCACGCTGACCAACTGTCAATCAGAATCTTCGCGCAAGCAACACCGAACTAGTGAACTACGTCAACGAGTTAACAGTAAAGGTTCAAACGTTGACACTAACTCGTGCCCGCCCATGCAAACGCCGTCGGACAGGCTGCCTGACAAGCTTAAGTCGCTCACACCCACCTGCAGGAGTTTGCTGGTATCACCGCCTTTACGGTGATGCCTCACGCGATGCACTTAAACGTCTGAATCGGGAAATCGGTCGACCCACGTGACGACCGTTTCCGGCTCACCACAAACAAATCGACTATTTTTCGTCTCCGACTAAAATACCGGGATATATCTCCTGGTAGATACAGGTGCACAGGTCAGCGTCGTACTCCCTCACCCAGCCGAACGCCGTCGTTCCTGTTCAGTGAAACTGGTCGCGGCGAACCGCACACCCAATAAAACCTACGTCTGGCGTTCGCTCACACTGGACCTCGGTATTCGCCGTAGGTTAACCTTGGTATTGATCATCGCTTACATTTCACGGTCCATTGTCGGTATCGATATCCTCCGACACTTCAACCCTGTGGTTGATCCTGTTAGACATGCGCTCGTCCACCGTCTCATCTTCTATAAAACCAGTGATGCACCCACGAGCACATCTTCGTTGTGTCCTTTTTCGCTGTACCTACGATGCCACTGACAGGTTCAGAGAGGCCCTCTCCGAGTTTCTGGATTTAAAGAAACCGCCGGACACCCTATCTCGGGTGACAACTGATATCATCCATCATATTGTCACTCGCGGTCCGCCTGCCCACTGCCGCCCCAGACGCGTCACTCCGAACAAGCTTAAAGTAAACCGAGCTAAATTTCAGCACATGCCAGATCTCGGACGCATCCGACCTTCCTCCAGCCCCTGGGCTTTACCTCTGCACATGGTCCCCAAAAGGTCCTCGGGCGACTGGCGGCATTGTGGTAACTATCGCGCTTTAAACAGCTTCACGACGCCGGACGTCTGCCCTATCCCTCATATCTGGGATCTTAGTGTCAGTTTAGCGGAATGTAAGGCGTTTACCGAGAACGAAAAATTTCCAGCGTATTATTAAATACTGCTGCACCCCGAAGATGTTCCGAAGACGGCGGTGACCACACCATTCGCTCTATTTGAGTTTCTGTGTACGCCTTCTGTTCTCCGAAAAGTAGCTCAAGCATTTCAACGTTTCATCGTTTACCATGGTCCAGACAACACATTCGTGTATCCAGACGACATTCGACTCGCCAGTGCCACTCCGCACGACGACGAGGAGCATCTGAACGCGTCGGTGCCAGCCTGACGTCACAGAAAACGTAGCAAAAGGATCCCTCGATGAACCCAGCACAACTTAGGCCGCCGTATCCCCGAATCTGGTGTCGCATCTCTACAAGACAAGATGTGAACCATTTCGTACTACACAGAATCTACTTCGACGAAACAACTTAGATGATTCCACGGGGTGTCAAATGTGTGTTTAGATAGCTTCCGCTATCTACGATAACTAAGCACGAATTACCTCAACATTCCTAGATGTCATGAAGAGCAATACGACTATTGCTCTGAATAGGTAAGGAGACGGACAACGCGTGAACAACGGTTTACAGAGCGAGACCTGCAGCGGAAGGTTTCCAAGTGCGACGAGATAGCGTGACTAACCGAGACAAGTGAAAATTCTGCGGTTGAGCGTAAACAGGTGAATGCTTGTATCGAATAGAAAAGGAGTCGTAGGTAAAAGGTGAAAGTTACTATACAGCCCACCTTCTAGTATGCTATCGAAGATGAGCCTTCAAAAAGAGTTTGCAACGTCAAAGCAGGGTGAGCTTTTGTACCAAAACGGGATGGCGGAGTAAGATAATCATTCTACATAAAAGCGGGATGCAGTCAAAATAGATAATCGATGGACGTCAAGGTTAAGACTAAAATACCCTAGAAAATCGCCGTCGAACGTAGCGGCGAGTAAAAAGAATGTCTTCGTCATTAGGACACGGAATGTATAACTGCCGGTCAATGAGATTCCGGTAACGGGTCTCGTTTTTTCGCATCGGAGAACGTTGTTCTCGTTTAAATGAGTGTTTTTGCAATGCATGCAGAGCCGTAGACGTGGGTCGCCTTTCCTGAAAAAAATGACTGAGGCCTGACAGTAAAAGGGCTGAGACTAACCAAAATCTCGTACATACAACGGGTGTAATGGTGGCCGCCTCCCTCTGCACACCACTTTGTGTCCTCATTCAGGGGTTGTCGTCCAGGGGTCGTAAGTATTTGCCTGAATAACCCGTGAATCTGGCGGAGAGCAAAAAGAAATCTACCTAACGGTTGAATCACCGTTGATGACGGATTAGGGAGGGAAAAGCATTTTTACAAACTTAACCTGACTGACTTTGGGCTTACGCGATAGAGCGTAATAGCATACGCTCATGTTTTCCGAGAAGCGGAGTGGTTTACGAACTTCTCTTCTATTTAAGCTATTTTATAGGGGCGTTTGGGAGACATTAGTCCTGCTGGCAACAATGATGGTTTGATGGCATCCAACCTTCTAGTACTAGACTGTGGTAATGGCGTTTCTTCTATGTTGGCGAAGGCTGGTTTCACCTGTTCTAACTTAACGATGTCGTGTCTACCTCTTCTCGATGACCATCGTCATAACTGAACGGTACAGGACGCGGTGTGGTCCTGTGTATGACGGTTGTAACGAAGTGTGTACAGCATCCGTGCGAAGAAAAGCATACGGACAAGTGGATAACGCTGCAGGTTGATGAACCACAGCCTTTCTCGTCGGAGTGGGTTTTAGCTGGCGCATGGGATGCTTATTGCGCTCTACGAAATCACCATAGTCGAAATTAGTCGGCTTGAGTGGAGAGACTAATTCGCCAGGCAGACGTAGACAAAGACCATAAACTAGTTCAGCTTGTGATGGTTTTTAAATATAGCTTAAATTCCTAGTATGACTGACAGTAACACTTCTGACCAGCGTGAGTTTTCTGACACCCGCAGGACAGCCTTGTGGTGTCTATGGAAACGTTCCACCATACCACTGGCAGCAGAGGTAGGCTGTCGTCTTATTGTCTTGTGTGCTTTGGGTAACTAAAAGCTTAGAGAATGCTCCTTCGAAATGTGCTCCTCGGTCAGGACAGGACACAGGACTTGCGGCATAGCCAAATGGAGTCCAGTTTCTTGAACCAGGTGATCTGAAGGTGGGCAACACGGTGCTTTGACAGCCTTTGCTTTCCAAATGTTTTCAAGGTTAGAAATGCAAAAGGATTGCAATGCTGACGGGTCCATATGTAACCGAGAGATATCAGAGATAGTTTCTGGGACAACGCGACGGCGAACATCCGTGTAAAACGGCGTGGCACCTTCTCCAGGACCAGTTTGTCTCGCACTAATACTGGTGCTCACGCTTGGACACAGTACTCTAAGTGGGGCCGTACAAAGCTTCGTACAAAGGCACGAGGACTTCTGTGTCTCTAGAGGATATCGTTCTGCGCAGCCTGTACAGTGCTGCATTTGCCTTGCGAGCAGCTAGGGAGCATTGGCGTGAGGATGAGAACGTGGAATTTACGGTAATCCCAAGATCCCTCACCTCGGTGCTTAGCTCGATTGCTTCGCTCGTAGATTCCCCCAGGTACCGAGGATTACCCACCGGCTCTGCCGTGCGCAGGAGTTTGCACTTGCTACTGTTCAGAGGCAGGCTTCATTCTGTGGTCTCTGCTTGTACTCTGCTCAGGTTCCTTTGCATCTCCTTGTTGTCGGGCGAAGCTAAAATTTTGTCATCATCGGCAAATGAGAACAGTGGGTTTGCCACAGACCGTGCCAAGTCGTTGATGAAGACCAAGAACAACAACGGTCCAAGGACGGAGCCTTGAGACACTTCGTTGTGCAGTTGGCCTCCCTCAGAAAGTTTCCCGTTTACCCGAACTTGGAAGGTGCGACCTACTGAATAACTCCAAAGCCCATTTCGGAGTTCAAGGTGCACTCCCAACTGTGACAATTTCATCAGAAATAGTCCGTGACTGACCGAGTCAAAGGCCTTCCTAAAGTCTGGGAAGCACACTTCAACACGTTCACCCCTGTCAAATCTGTCCGGCACTGCATCCAGGTAGACTAACAGATTTGTTAGGCAGGACCTACCCCGTCTGAATCTATGCTGAGCTTCCGTCAGTAAGTTGTTCGCTGTAAAACGACTGGTAATTTTGTCACGAATCACCCTGTCTATAAGCTTTAGTACAACTGAAAGTAGGCTCACTGGCTTTCAGTTTGAGGCGGAGTCTCTGTCGCCCCCATTATAGATTGAGGTGACTATGGTCGCTTTCCAGTCACTTGGGGGGTTGCTGCCTCGAGTGACTTGATAAAAAGCCTAATGAACATGCTAGAATACAGTTCAATGGTTTAAGGACCGCCTGGTGTGTCATCTGGGTATGCAGATTTGTTTCTGTCTAACGCTTCGATATTTTCCCCAACTTCCTGTGGCTAGCTGAGGAGTTTATCCGTAGGGCAACCCGTCTTGATACTGTGTGCCGGCAGGATATTGCCCATGGCCTTAGTGTACAACTCTTGAAAATGATGTTATAGAGCGGGAACCTTTTCTAAGCTAGCGATCGTTGAGTTCTTACCGGCGTCGCGGATGAATCTGATAGCTTCCCTAGTGGCCGCCTTAGACAATACATAACCGTAGTATGCTTTCGGACACGTTTTACCCTTCGTTGCCAGTGTGAAGTCGTAGTGTTTCTTTGAATCTGACTGGGCCCTGTCGTAGGTCTTGTGCTCCTTTAATTACTGAAGGTATCTCGAGTGGCCGTTGGTGGCGGTAAACCTCTTCCAGGCTGCTCGCTTTCTACTCAGGAATTTAGCTAACCGTCGAGACCACCGCGGCTTATTGGGTCGACCATGTGAACGCAATGGTGCAAAGGCATCGGCCAACGAGATGAGATTCGTTTCAATTCGGTCCCAAGTCTCGTGGACATCTGTCACTTGCACCGGCCATTGGAGTTGTGACGCGGCCAAAAGGAAACCCTCAGTGTCTAACGCTCTGTCGCAGTGACTGTATTCTAGCCTTGGAGCGCGTAGACTACAGACGTATCGGAAACAAACAGTCGCGTGATTACTTCTACCTAGCGGTGATCCTTGTTCTAAGTTCACGATTTCATTTACACCCTTGGTGAATACTAGATCAGGATGTTGGGTGGGTTACCTGGTTTCCATCTTGTTGGGTGCTTGATGTGTAGTAACAGGGCAGAGTTGAGTACTAGGTCAAGCAATTTCTCTTCAAAACTGCCGGGTGGTGCGTTTTCCGTCGGCCAGTCAACCTCGGGAGCATTTAGATAGCCTCAAGGCAGAACCCTGTTGGCTTGTCCCCCTACTTGCCTGAGGTAGGCGATTAACTGGTCATCCTTCTCTGTGGAGGACCGAGGACTACGTTATGTGCAAACAACTGCTACTGCACTATGCGGTTGTTTTAGCAAGCACTCGGTGGATTGGATGTTTGCTGTCCCCAGGTTAGTTATGGCTGCTTGTGTTAGTTGTTCCGCTGCAAGTATTAGGGAACCACCACCGATGCGACCGTCAGTGCGATCACATCGATAGGCCAAAAAGCCTGGTGAGTGTATTCCTGTGTTGTTGAAATCTAGTGTTAGCCACGTTTCAGTGACTGCTATGCAAGTGGCCGCCCCCGTTTCTGCTAGTATGTTGGGCCACTTGTTCAATAGACTGCAGGCGGTGGTGTAGAGAACATCGAATGTCTGCACCGTGTGTTTCCTTAACGGTAAAAGACAGCACCCGGGGCTAATGCCCGGATGTACGTCAACCAATTCGCACCTAAATGACGCGTTACCGAAACAGACACGAATCCCAAAATAAAATACGGTTGATGTTCTACGTTACTGAATTGTAGAAATCATTACAATATACACATTAAAGCAAACCTCAAATATGCGGCCAAAAGCACTCAAGCAAGCGAGACAAATATGATGTCCTGAGAGAGCCAAACAGTCACTCACGTTCTCTGACCACGCCAAATCCAAATGTGCCGAAGATCGAACTAACAGATAAAGAATAATGTATGGTGATTGTGATTGAGAAACGTTAATAGAGAAGTAACACACAGATAGAGTTATATCACCTTAAATCATCATGGGCTTGGAAGGCCATTCAAAAATTCGACATAAAATACACCGGCAACCAAAATCCTTCCTGCGCTCGTCTGAGTCAAAGGGTTGGGGCAGGTCATTGATTCTCGTCTACCTTTCTACCTACGTGGTCCCTGCTGTCAGTCCTTCTAACTACGAACTGTTCGACCTTCGCCGCAGCCGTTGATCTTGACCTCCAATGACTTGCACGTTCCTTCGTCGAGATCTGCCCCTTCATCTGCATGCTTGCAGCCAGTCGCACGAGAGATTTATAACGGTGGGTCAAATGAATATCATTACAGATAAAGTCTCGATGTGTAAACAAGGAAGGGAAAATGTGGACGATGCAATTAATGTTTACGTTTACAAATAAAATCATGTTCAGCATGCAGGAGATAGTGTGTATGTGAATGGATGAATGTTGTGAGGACATGGGTCACACCTTTGAGGTTCATGTCATGAATTGTGTATCAATCAAATAAAAAGACACTGAGTCCCGAAAAAGAAATAGAGAGGACATATGGTAAGGACGTGGAAGCACGTGTTCGTACAGGTGGGGTGAATATCACTGGAGAGCAATTAGTATTAGGGGCAGGTAAGTCAATATAATACACGGCGGGTCTCCCCAACTTCATCAAGTAACTGCATAGTGGTCATCTCCCTACAATAAACACAGCCGTCGAATGTCGCGCACCTGTTCACCGGCAGATGTTTCAATTTCATTGATTTTATTAGTCCGTCTCGGTCCGTGTGGCTTTCTGTGACTACACCCACTGGCCAGTTATCACTTTAGAGCTTTTTGTCGGCCATAAGGACAACTTCCCCAACCTTCAGCGACCGTTTTCTATGCAACCACTTCTATCGAGCTTGAAGGATTGGGAGGTACTCTCTTGTCCAACGCTTCCAAAACACATGCTAGGTAGTTTGCATGCTTCCAACCCGATGTATAGCAGCCACTAATGTCTTTTGGCATATCTAAGCCATCATTGGACCTCAATAGCAGAAGGTCACTCGGAGTTAGTGCCAGTCCTTGCAGGTCATCGCTGGTGATGGTTACAACCGGTCGGTTGTTGAGTATCATTTCGGCCTCTACCAGAAATGCACTCAAAGTAACATCAACCGGCGACTGTTGCTCACATTATGCTGTCAATATTTTTCGTACCGACCGTATAAGCCGTTTCCAAACTCCTCCGCGGTGACTTCTGTAGGGTGGGTTAAAGTGCCATTGGGTTCCAGATGGCGACAGTCGGTCTTACAGGGCGTATTTGTCTAACCGAATCAACCAGCTGCTTAACTCCTTTTGTGCATCGACGAAATTGGAGAACACAATCGACGGATTGCCTCGTCTACCCACAAATCTCTGCCAGGCCATAAGAAAGGAGTCGGTCGAAATGCTGTGTACGATCTCTATATGCAAAGCTCGTGACTGTGGGCAGGTCATCAGGCAACCGTACCTTTCATCCATTGATGACTTTCGTCTCTCCCAAAGTGGCCCCAATTAGTCCACTTCAATTTCGGCGAAGGGCCACCAACATGGTCGTACTCGGAAACTTGGTAACGGGGCCATCAGTTGTTTGCTGAATTTAGCATTCTGGCGACGACAAAAGAGACAGTTACCCATGATGCGCTTCACTGTAGCTCTCCCTTTCACTATCCAAAACCGATGGCGAATAGTATTAGGCAGGTGGTTTTCTCCGGAATGACCTTCTTGCATATGAATATGTATGATGATTGTGTGCGTGATGTGGTGATTTTTGGGCAAGATGATGGGGTGATAGGGAGAAGCAACTCACAGATAGAGTTATATCATCCTGAGTCATCATGGGTTTGGAAGGCTTTTCAAACATTCAACATATAATACACTCTGTTCTGTCTTATTCCCCTTTGCGCACCACTAACTCCAGCAATAGTGACGACCGCTCCTTGCTTAGTTTCTCCTTAAATTCTCATCTGGACCTTATTCCTGCTTGGGGTTGTAGAAACTGTGTTGTGTTCAATGCCAGTAAAACGTATCTTATGTCCATTTCTCTTAAACACGTATCTTTCTCCCCTTCCTTGAATTTCAACTCGAACACTGCGTTTCACAGAATCTTGCAACCTATCGGGTCTTTCCTGATTTTCTCCTTCATGCTCACTTTATTTTTATCTACTTGTTTCCCACACTTCGCGCAAAATCAGCTCCCTCTTCCGTGTCAGACGTTTATTCATCCCCATTCACCTCCTCTCGCTTTACAAAGCTCCAATTCGCCATACACTTAAACACTTAATTTATGTGTTGGGTGGAACTTCATCCACCTTTCTCTTCTTGTTCAGGTTCAACGTAAGTTCACCCGTCTCATCAACGACCCGTCCGTAACATTCAACTTGCATTCACTAGCTCACAGTCGGGCAGTAACACTTTTATCCTTGTTCTATCGATACTAGTTTGGATTTTGCTCTGATGAACTTTCCGCGTCTGGTTCTCTCCCACCTGTTCTTCCTCGTAGATCTCGCGCACAAGCGGCTAGCCACCCATTTCAATTGACTATCTCCAGGGGTCGCATTTTTAACTTTCAATCATCTTTTTTCCAAGAACAGCACAAGTGTGGAACACTCCCCGTTTCGACCCTACCTCCAACGAAGAACGTCCTTGATTTTAAGCGCAGAATCAACAAGCTGGTTCCAGTTAAATTTTCCCCATACCTACCCACCTACATTATATCTTCGGATCACGGGGTTTACCTCTTTCACTATATTGACTTTCGTGCAATAAAAAAGACACCTGATTATCGATTCTAAAGTGTGTAGGACATTTATATATACTTCGTAACCCATTGGAGTAGGGGCGATGAAGCAAATCTGCATTTTCATTACCAACCTTAGGAACGATTCCGCCTCATGTCTAGTTTTACGGGCCTCGACCCACGCGCCGTCTATGCGCGTCCGGGCAACATGGAACGGTTGACCGAAACGTTCCTTCACTATATCCCTAGCTCTGTTGTAGCCTAGTTCGTTTGACAACATTACACTCTCCTAGATTGACCTAGAAATGTTTAAGGGGAAGAAAAGTTTTCCCGAAGACCCTGTTCCTCTAATAAATCACTAGTAGCTGCTGAAGCTTCCGTCGAGCGGTGTCAGCTCCGCTTTTGGATAGACTATTTGCCGGATAACGGTGCATAACATCGTTTTAAGAGAGTTCAGGTACTTCTAGTACGAACCTAGTCAAGTGTTACTGTGAGCGTTAGTCAAGGAATCTGAACAGAAGGATTGAGTCTAGACAGGAATAGCACGCTCATTGTCATGCTGCATTCGAACGAATCCAAATTGAGCGATCAGGTTAAGATTAAAACAAATCTGGTTCGGGCGCAGCACAGGCAAACAGAGTCGAATAGTGATGCGCAAATATACAAGTAAGATGGATCGTAAACGGGTGTATGTATGCATTTATGAGGCGAGTGTTATTCAGCTAATGAAACGAAAAATCATGAAATGCAATCAAGGGTTTTATAGGGAGTATTTTTCTCGGATCGATAAATCCGGGGTCTTTTTATTCTCTTGGCGTCCTTGTGCGTAATACTCAAAGGCAAACCCGGGTTTTGCTAATGTGTGTTAGATGGAGACTGGCCTCCACTATCAATGGCATGCCTTCCCTATGTCTATTTGGTCAGCTCACTTGGATACCTGATACGTTACTACTTTTGAGGACGTCTAGGGCTTCAAGTTCGAAGATGGTACCTATACCCGTTGCTGGCCGCAACCGCTGCTCAGCTACGACACGCTTTTGGATGAGAAGATACCCTGCACTCCATCCGAATACTACCTTTGAAGAAGCAGCCCGCTCTTCTACACTTTTCGGTTTTGCGGTAACAACTCACGAGCTAGAAGCGGTGGCTGCTTTCGCTCCAACCAATTTTGGTTCTCTTCTCTTCATTTGTTTCATTTGAGTCCGTTTACGATTTGGCGTTGACCTATTCAAATGCGAACCCTGCGGCCCGTGTGCCCTTTGATGTGCAGACCTGGTCTGAAGTCTTTGCTGGGTTAGTCGCCAACTTGGATTTTACAGACTCTTCCACCCTTCATAGTGTAACTAAGGCATGCTTTAATGGCGCTACTCCCTGTCTTCCCTTGGGTGGACAGTTAGTCTTACTGACTACCGTACCATTTTCCATGGTAGAAGTTTTGACACTCTAGTGATCTTTTCTATTATCACTGCCCCAGTCAATAGACAGTCTTACTAGTGTGCAAGTTGTTGAGGGATAGAAATATTGGTCAAGGAGGAAAGATTTTGTGCATTTTCACAGCCCCACCCTATGATAGGTGACAATTCTGGGCAAAGGTGGCATACCCCTTAGCCTAAGTGCATTCTGTACAGACCGATATTTGAAATCCCTTATCACGGGATCAGCGCAGTTGAAAAGCAGTATGTCCCTAGTCCCTTCTAAGATTTCTTGGCTTGTTTATTTTAAGACTTTTATCTCCTTCGAAGGCTGACCCAACCTGGCCTTTGTGTCTTCCATGCTCTCCGAATCTGCCCCTTCAGCTACACCGGTAGCTTTTCCTTTCGTTTTAGCATCTGTCTCACTATTTCTTACTGCTTAGTTTCATACTTTGGGCCACAGCAGGGCTCGGTTCCTTAAGCTGTTTGGGCTTCTTAGAATTGCCCACAAATATAAACAGATCATAAAATTTCTTTTTGAACTAGAAACAGCGCTTATGGTATCAAAGGTGGCATCGTTTACTCCGCTACATAGTCACCACACCCTTCATACTCGCTCTCATCAGCACGTGCAGATGTAGTAACATCCCACTTCTACCTTTTGCCTACGACTCCTTTTCTACTCGATACAAGCTTTTGTTTTACCACGTGCATTCACCTGTTTACGCTCAACCGCGGAATTTTCACTGGTCCCGTTGAGTCACGCTGCCCCGTTGCACGTGTAAACCTTCCGCTGCAGGTCTCGCTTTATAAACCGTTGTTCACGCGTTGTCCGTCTCCTTATTTGTTCAGAGCAATAGTCATATTTCTCTTCACCGTATCCAGGAACGTTGAGGTAATTTGCGCTTAGTTATTGGATATAGTGCAAGCTATCTAAAGTGTTGAGCCCGTACGTTTTTCAACGGACCGCAATATTTTTTGGCATTTTATGCCTTTTAACGGTCTATCGTTTTTGTGATCGGTCATTTCAAGCACGCATTAGCAGTATTTGCACTATGGTCTCGGTATCCGATAACCAAATATACGGACAACTCATTACCAGGCTGAGCCCTGCGCAAGTTAGGGCCTCGGAGGACATTATCCTTATGGACCCTAGAGAAAATAGGGATAGGCTCTTGAAGGAGCACATCTTCACGGAGGCTTGTACTTCTGAACGAAGAAGGCTAACAGAGGTTTGTCATAAGCTGACGCTCGTCAACAAGAGGCCTTCGATGCTTCTACGTGAAATGCGTCAAATAGCCGGGCCATCACCCACGCACAAATCACTTTTACAAGAACTGTGGGTGCAGCGGATATCAAAAGCCGTAAAGAACATCATCGTTGCTATATCTAACCTAGAATTAGACAAGTTAGTGGCTGCGGCTGATACTGTGCTGGAGAGACAACAGCTGCACGCAGTTACGCCAGTGGTTTCACCTATTGTGAGATACTACTCACTTGTGAGTAGTGATTGATTTCCACGATCAAAAACGAACAAGATCATCAGGGGAAATTAGCTGGATCTCAAGGAATACGAATGACTGGTACATTGCTTACCCGTCTTGTGAACATGAACGGCAATGGTATGTTTCTGATTAGGTTTTTGTGTTATGTATACAAAATTAATGACCTCCCACCTGTAATCCTCAATAAAATGTATCCTCAAGCATCACCGCCTTGTGGAAATATAGCACACCCTCTCCTGACTTAACGATAGGGATAAGAATCTCAACGAAAGAACGTCAGAGCAGACAGCCGGTAAGCGCGCAGCATCCAAACGCGGCTCTATTCAAACAATTCAAGGTCATTTGATCGACCCCCATTCTCCAAGCCATGCAAAAAATCCCACCTGGGGACCACAATTATTTCGCTTATTGAAGACCCTAAATAGAACGCCGGTTTCAATACGGCAGCCAAAAACCGATAAAAATTAGGGGGGAATTTATTTAACTTGAAAAAATAAAACAATTATTGATTATTATAAATGAAGGACTTCTCGGGAGGAAAATGTACCGAAACCAAATCTATAAGAAAGTCACCTTCCAAATAACTGTCAAAAGCTATTTTAAATACTCTTCTGAAACTTTCAACCTAGGATCACTGACGAATACGAAGTAAAACTAGTTTTTACGACGGGGTCTGTAATTATTTCCTCGGCAATACTATGGATTAAAATCCACCCTTGGAAAAGGCTCGACAACGAAAGTGGTAATGCTTCCACAAAATCCGATCACAAATGGAATCTATACCCATATGCTGCTTCATGAGGAGAATAATAACCCAAAGACAAATAAATCAAATTGGCATGGCCCAAAAGTACTGTTTTCAGTCACTTTGGCCTTTTGATGTCCACGCTCATCGAATGAGGCAATGCACACAAACGTATGCTTCCTTCTCACTGTAAGCAGCGGGACTGCTGTGTGTTCGGCGCCCACATTTCTGGCACTGGATTCATTGTTGCTCATCGTCCAAATCGAAAAAATCCGTTACGTGCAGAAACAGTACTCACACTTCGTTTCCCGTGCAGTAGCTACTTTACAACCCTTGCTCTTACTATCCACTACCATGGAGAACCCTCTCTCGTGAACAATTCTTTCAATCTTACATGACTTTCAGTTACTTGATAATATATTCCGAGCAAATGGTGTTACGTGTATGAGCAACGGTTTAAATGACTGTATGCCGCTGGGTGTCGGATACCTCCTCATGGAATCTTTCGCGAGGTGAATTCCATGCGTCACTTCCAGTGACCTTACTGGTTGTAGCACTTTCTCAAATACATCCACTTATGAAGACCGAGGAGAAAAACCTGTCTTGAGGTGCCTATTTTCCGTCTCCACTCGGTTGATAGTTAGGTTTACTAGAGTCAACCTGGACTTCACGGCATACCCTGCCCACTCCTCTTGGTATGGTAACCATGTTCGGCGTAAATAAACGCCTGCTTCTGTACTACGACTTTCTAGGGCGGCTAGGAATCTACGAAACGATACCTCACAATCAGAGTGCACCATGTCGCGCATTCATTGAACGATGCGCTGCTTTTCGAACGTTGGCCTACCAGATAGCTGGCTACATTTTTCTTTATATCCTTAACCAGATTAAAACGGCGGAATACCTTATTAGAGGTGGAAAATATTCTGAAAATGCGTTATGCTGATGCAAGCTACAATCAACTACTATAGTCTTGGATTGTGCCAAGGATGGGAACATAGCTCTTAAGGCTCCCGCGGCTGATCTATAGCTCTCATCACTCTCTTTCGGCAAGTTAGCTTAGTAAGCGTACAAAAACCGGTGTCGTCTACAAGCCTAGCGTGCCAAAGCACGTACCCACCACAGTTTAGTTGGTGCGTGGTATCTGCTAACAAAACATAATTAAACCTGTCGACGCAGTGCACCATAATCTTCGAAAAAAAATTAATGTGACGAACGACGCCTTCTTCCAGCTCTATCTTAATCTTTCCTTGATTCTCCAACATATTCCAAACGTTAACCGCATCACCACGTGAATCGGACTGAGATCCTCTTCAATGTATGGATCTAATATCCGCCGTAGTTAAAGACCTCTTATACCTTTGTGTGGTGAAATCCCTTGGCTTGCGAGTAGTTCTAAAAGTGTCCATCAAAGTATACACCTCGTTTTGTTCTTCAGATGGACGACGGTCACTTATATACAAACCCTTCTGATACACATTAAAGTCATGGTTATGCACCAGACAACGTTTCGTCACTCGGTACTCTCTCCCGACCGCACGAATTCCAACGAATGCCAAACAATTGATATTTTTCAGCCTAAAGCGAGTAAAATACATTAGAAATGAAAGTTTCAATCACCTGGTTACAGTTTCGCCACACCTGCAATGATGCACACAACAATATTTTATGAAATAGTACGGAAAACCCTCAGGCGGAGTCAGTTACCGAACGGACTTTCTCTCTCGTGTCAGTCGTTTGGCTGTCGTTGATGAATAAACTTAGAAGAGTGTGCAGGTAACCGTTTGGAATTAACGGAAGTCCTCCAAGAATCCGTCCAACATTCCGTAGCAATCTTTTACCATTCTTTGAAAAACCGACCTTATCGTCAATGTGAGCCATGGTTGGTATGAGCTTGGAAGTAGTCGTCGCCATTGGGTTGCAGTATTTATCTTTTCCGGATAAAGTCAGTTGAGGTTAATTAAAACAAATTTAATTTTAAAAATGACTCAAATTTAGCCGAAAGCAAAACCTGTTCAATTCAGCAAAATTTGACATCACTTTGTTTAAAATAAATTTTAAAATCGGTCGCCTCTAGAACGTCTGATATCTGATAAGGTTCACCTACATTGGAAGAAACAAACTGTTGGTACACCTCTGAAAAGTCTGAGCAGCGTTTCGCAAGTCCAAAAGGTATACGTAGGAACTCAAACAGACAGAAAGGAGTCGTAACAGCAGTCTTTTGGACACCTCCAGTGGTGACTAGGATCTGATTATAAGCTCGTACCAGATCGATCTTAAAAAAAAATAGTCGTGCCATGAAGTGAAGCCGTAATGTCGTGTATATGTGGGATGGGATAACTGACGAAACGAGTCACTGCGTCAAGCGACCGATAATCGTCACATGGTCTTCAGCTAATGCTGTCTTTTTAAGAACCATGTGTATTGGAAAGGCCCACAACTATGACAAGGACGTACGATACCTTTGGAACGTAACTTGTCGAACTCACCCTTAGCAAAAGCTAACTTGTCCGGCGCCAGTCGGTGAGGTCGTGCCGTGATAGGTGGACCCTAGGTGACTATGTAGTGTGCAACACGATCAGTCGTTAGTGTCAAATCCTCGATGGGTTTAGTCAACCTGGGGAACCAGGCAACCAATGGCTGGAAATTTGCAGGAATATCAGGCATTTAGCCCGTGATTCGGTAAACGTCTTTGCTGGCTTTGAGATCCGTGAATTTGATATTTGAAGTCGGGTCAATCAATTGCAGTTTACTTCAATCGACAAGCAATTCATAGAGCTGCAAGAAATTGATGCCCAATATTCCAGTGGGAGCTTTCGCAAGAATAAAAGTTTATGGATACCGACTTTGCCCTCCCAGATTGACCGTTAAATGTCTTGTTCCAAAGGTAGGAATGGGAGTGCTGTTTGCAGCGCACAGCAGAAGCGTCGTATCTCGTGGCTTGCTGCCACCGATAAGAAAGACTGAAACTCGGGCTCCTGTATCTACGAGAAACCTAGCGTTCGTGTGATGGTCACGTACGAAAAACAGATGGTGAACCAGCGAAGGCACGCCGGCGAGTACGGCCGCTTTTACTCGCCGGCTTACCCATTTCCCTTCGCGTAGTTGCAGGGTGTCCTGCAATAATAATCAATAATAATCAATTTAAGCGCTTAACCTGGACCCAAACGGGTAGCACAGCCTGCCCACGTTTGCTAAATGCAACCCAAGGCCCAGGAACCACCACAGAGCAAACCACCCAAAGCCACGGATGACCCCAAACTTCGTTTCCCATGCAGTAGCTACTTTACAACCCTTGCTCTTACTATCCACTACCATGGAGAACCCTCTCTC
>UZAN01044289.1:18481-29656 GCA_900618425.1 Echinostoma caproni | reverse complement strand
TATATATATATATATATATATATATATATATATATATATATATATATATATATATATATATGTTCTGAAGTCTTTTGCATACACTTTGTCGCGAATATTGAATCCACGTTTTGGTTGCGGGCAGTTTAGGGAGCATCAATTCGTAGTTCGTCCTTATTTCCTCCCCAACAAGCATTCACTGGGTGATACAACGTTTGGCACGTTTCGATTTGAAGTGATGAAGTGAGATATCCTCATTTTGCCTTGTGGACCGATGTTTCGGTCCTTCAGATGAAAAAACGTAATTGATGTCTTTGGTGCTTGAATGACAAAATTCGTTCACAGGGATATCCCAAAGTCCCAATTGGTTGATCCACTGAATGCCAACTGAATTACGTGAACGGTCATTGGCAACATAAGGCGTGGAGGTAAAGTTCGCGCCACGAAAATTGTATATACATTTGACTATTCCAGCAATAACCATTTGTTTGTCCGAAGCGCTATAGGCTGAAATTTTTGTTTATTAGAGAGCTGAATAGCCTGGGGCTTCCCATGAATGGCGTGTTAAAATAGTTATGTCTGACGCAGAGTCAAACTGAAAAATGAGCGGGACACTGTTAACATCAATAGACAAAAAGTTTCATCTAGAGGGAAATTCTGTAGTGGTAGAGTGAACGATACCTGAGTTATACAATAACTCTGAATGACTCACTGAATATTTAGGACGTGATCTATTTTGCCGGAACGATGACTGTTTGTAGTGATAACAGTTTGTTTGTTTGTGTCCTTTTTTACCACAAACATGACAAATTCGGTCGGCATATGGACAGTATTTCACAAACTGCCAGCCACCACATTTCTAGCATGCTGTAGGCAGTATAGCCTTGGGGTTGATTGATGCAGTACAAGCTTTCGGTTTGTTCGGAGAAACTTGTAAGTGATTCACGTTATTGTATTCCGGACCTTTTGCTATCAATGCGGAGTCCATTTTTATGTTTTTGATCTGTTGACATTCTTCGGTTATGCTGTACAGAGTGAGGTCCGGGAAATTTTCAATTTGCGACAGTAAACGATTGCGAAATTCTGCATCGGCCGATGACCGTAATCCGCTGACGAATGGCAAACATTTGAACTGGTCCATTGAGAGGTCTTTCAGTTTGAACCGCTCAGCCCCCAGGTTGATTCTCCCTGCATAAGTCACAAAATCTTCTGACTGTGTCTTCTTGACTTGAAGGCATTGATAGCATGTATGAAATAATGAAGCACGAGCATTTAATATTTGGGTAAGGCACTTCGCTGTTTCTGAAAACGGTATGTCCGTTGGTTTACGAGGTAAGATATAGTTGGTATATCGTTGGTGTTCAACGGGGCCAAGTTTGCGCATCAGCAGCCTTACTTTGTCAGTGTCTTCCCACAGAGCACAATCCACGGTGAATATATCCCCAAATCTCGCGTACCATGATTCGAACGTCAATTCTGCATCTGCGTCATCTGTCAATTCTGTAATCGCATTGGCGAGGTTGTCACTGGTTAGACCTACATTTCTTGATTGAAGCGATGGAAATTGTTCCATCTTTGTGGCCAACGCATCGATGAACCTGTTTTGTGTATGAAGCATTTGCATGAATAATTTAATTTGGTCTGACATGATTTTGTTTTGAGTTGAACGCGTGGGTTTGTTTCCGTCGCCAATTGTTACGTTCCCGGAACGCCCAGAGCGAGAGGAAGAACAAAGGCCATCCGACCGTCAGATCCGTGTATGTTCGAATGAATGCGTCAGGCACTATACCACACGACAAGAGCGACAATCATAACATCATAAAAGTTCAAAGTCAATGACGCTGTCTGTTCACCTACTGACTATTGGCACCTTTAACTAAAAGAAGTAAAAAGCATCATTTCAACATATCGCCATTGCACAGATAATCAAACAAGGTTTTTCCTACGCTCCAAGCTCATACAGTTTTCCGAACAATTACATGCTATTGGTAATGGTGTTTCAACAACAACAACAACAACCGGATGCAATCGAGAGACAGAGAGGTTAAGTGTGAATAAAAAGGGAATCAGACAGCATTCACCTCAGGTAGCGGATTCGAAAGTATGGGAATATCCATTTTCTTGCATTGTTGAATCAAACTTTTATACAGCGGTTTTGTCGGGGTGCGTGGATAGAGGACAGTGGGATTGTAACCCTGGAACGGAATGATGTAATTGGTGTCAGTACGTTGAAGAAGATTCTGATGAAGCGTAAAGTAGGACGTTTTACATAACGGTTGCATGTGTAGTCCGATAATTCACCCACACAAATTCAACTACTGATGAGTAGGAGAAATTGTGTGGGAGAAATCAACCGAAGTATAACGATACACATGTCAATAAATCAGCCAGTGTATCAATTTCTTTTGGTTCAGCTACAAAAAAACAGACAGAGTACTGACGAAAAAACTTTAGTGTGCCCGTTCCGTAATTTTAGTCACTCACTACAATCCCATGTAACTGCATATACAAGAAAGAAATCAAATATGCACTATTTGTAGTATTATACCTACTTTGGTACTCTGGTCTGCTTTTATCAAATCGCTAAATTACTATCCAATCACTGAATATCTTCACAGGACTGAAATCCATGTGAGGTAAAAAGTTTACCCCAAGAGAACAAAAGCAAAATGAACCATTACGACAGAGGTGGGTTTACATTTGAAGACCTGGTGAAGAGGAAACGTGGGACCTGCCATACCGAACCCCAATATAGTTGTCTAACACCCATTTCTCATGTGACCTCAATGATAATCGGTAAATATTGACATCGCAAAGAAGCTTTCATGAAATTCTGAACGGACTAACTTTTCTGTGGGTTGTACACAAATCTGCAAAATGATGAACGATCAACATTCGAATACAATCTAAACGAACTGATTGTGCGATGCGCTCAGCGCAACTTATGCTTGACAAAACACGTTTCTTTTGTCAATTTATCGAGATATTTCTTCAAAGTACCGTATCAAACGGTAGGGGACTCACTTTTTAAATCCTTAAAACAGAAAACAGAGAAAAAGCTACATGGTCGATAAGAAAACACGTTTTGAAAGGTCCTTGCGGAAAGATTGTTTGATCAACTAGGACTGGATGACCAGTAAAACAATGTCGGGATGAGGGAAGAAAAGAAAAACTGAGAGACGGGTGTTTGAAGATACCAGAACGCAACTTACGAATAGCTTCAGATGGCGTGCACAGACTAGGCCATCACCACCGTTATTACCCGGACCACAGCAGACCAGAACTGAACCGTTCCCGACGGACAATTTCTCACGCGGATAAGCCTGTGAATTATCAAAGAATAACACGGTCCAAATAATTTTTCTAGGTTGGACCGTTTTTTAAAAACTCCTTGAAATGTAAACGAGGATATTGTGGAGAAATTTACGTCGGCAGTGCAAATGTAAGTATGAATTGACATAATTGTGTCGGATTAGCGTACCTGATGAATGGCAAAATCCATGGAGCCGGGCAGATACTGCTATAAACATTTTTTATATTTCACATTTGTTTGAAGCCAGGCTGTGCCAAACAAATGAAAAGTTCCCTGATTTGTCTGTGGTTAGAATACTGCCGAGTCGCACAGGACAAAACAGGTGAATATTCTTGGGGAATTTACTACCGGAATCTTCGGCTAGTCAAAGCGGGGTGGNNNGGAGTCCAGTCCAACGGATCATACGCCCTTTGGACGGGGTCAAACGTTCAGGGTAGTCAATAAACCTCGATGCCCAACCGAGCCGGTGATCGTTGCCACAGCCAGGAAAGTGTGTGTGGTTCGTACGCCTCTTCTTGGTTGGTTTAAATTAAGGACTATTAGCCAACTCCCTTAGGTGAACTGTCAGTGGTTCACCGATCCGGTAATAGCCCCTGGTATTGGCTTTTCGTCCTCTCACTCTAATGGGGAAAACACCTTCTCTTCCACGAGAAGGCAGTGAGTAGGGCTTCCTCAGCAGAGAGGCTTGGTCGTATGACAGCATTTCGTGAGGTGCAAGGGTAGGGTTGTGACCAGTCACAACCCAAGACAGCCACCCTCGATCATACTGGGGCTTTCGGAGGTACTTCGAGCAAACAATCAAAACGAGCAAACAGTTCCTAATATCACATTTCCGGACCACGAACAAAAACAACTCTAACCTCCTCTGGTCCTTTTGTATCAGGTTAGAAACATCAGTAAGACAGAATCTGGATATAGTACCGTTCGTTGATGATGGGGCACTTTTTTAGTCTAAACGTTATTGCATAGTCCCCTCGTTGTCACTGGCCTGTTCTTGTAATACATTGCCCAGTCCAATGCCAGACTAAGGGTATTGTTTCTCATAAAAATGGAACACATATGGAGGGGCACATTGAAAAACAATGAATAAAACAAGCAATTTAAACTGGCATATTACCTTCCCCTGATGATCAACACCTTCGGACTGGTAGTCAAGCGATCACTTTGCGTGCTTCAAAGCTCGAACATGGAATTTGCTAGGCGAGGATATTATTCTTGCCTAAAACTTGGCTACTTTTGGAGAATTTTTAAATAATTTGAATGCGTTCCTTTTCGCGCCATTTTGGGCCTCTCCATCCACGCCCATTTTCTAATCGATGACTGTTTAATTCCGTAAATTATCTAATTTTTTGCATCAATTCTCAAGGTTTCTACTTCCTGGGAACCGGAACAGTATATGAACAGACAACTTGCCGCCGTGATTCAGACTTCCTTTTGTGTGTCAACCACTCGTTTGTCGCTTGCCACCCATGTTGTCAGTTTTAGAGCTGGGAGAAGACTACTAATATTATTAGTGGCGTGTATTATTGTGCTGTGGTCGTAATTTCGGGGCTAGACGCCTATCGTGGTCACTGAGGTGTGCGCTGGATAGTGTTCGGACCGACATCATATCTGTGCTTGTTCTCTCGCTCTGTGACATCGTGCACACTGTCCGTGGGTGTCCAATCTGTGTTCTCGTCCACCAATGCTGAGTGTCATTGGTGCTAATATATATTGGATTCACTGAGTAACCTGTCAGGGGAGTGTTGTGTGCGCGCTTTTGTGAGCGATATTACGCTTCCAACCGGGATCGATTGTGACACAGTGTTAAGATGACATGGGAAAATGGCAATTTATTCATATGACTATTGTGCAATTCAAATGAAAGATGCCTTGTTTTAACACTTAATTGAACATCCAACATTCGATTGCGTGTGAATATACTTATTATCTTAATCAAGATAAGACCACCAGGCACGGTGCGTTACAGCGTGCAGCCCAGCCGAACCGATCCCGTACAACAACAATTAACCAGCAAAAGTATGAATAAATGCAGATGGTGAAAAAGCTCAAGAAGCCGAAAGTCCATGAAATAGAAAATCATGTTCTAAAACTGCTGTGAAGCAACTATTGCACCTGAATAATTCTTAATGCTCTGACCGCATTTGCCACTAACTTGTAACGCTTGGAAATTGTGTCAGTAACAGTTTATCGCGAGCGCTTGTATCCCACCGTAACTTCAGGGTCTATGGCGTTTTGTATAATTGCTGGCTTATCGTAAATTCTGATCTTCACAGGACTTGTCTGTCACCGTTTCCTCACAGTCCCTTATCATCACCACTCTTACTATCAGAACGAGACTGTAACTTGACATGGTGTGATGCCTTGTGCGCCTGTGACCCAACGAGCTATACAGGATGGCTTTTGTCAAGCCAGAAAATCTTATCATGTCAATTGATAGAGGTGAAACAAAGTCCAGTCCCCTGGTCCTTCAGGTTGGGGGTTCGGTTAGAATTTGGGTTTCAGTCGATAAAAAGTGGCGGAGGAGTAATTGATCTAAGTAAATGGGCCCCCACTTCGCTTCACTCGATGCCTTGCTATTAGGTTCTTGTCAGAACTAAAGGCTTTCGACGAGAACCCTAATCGTTCTTCTGCTTAGTAGTACCCGTCCACCAAACCCTAATGCATACACAAACTATGCACTGTGAGTTTGGCAGCGATCAGTGAAGTTCGCTTCGCTGTATTTCGCTGCACGATGGTGATGATGATGATGAGTTTTTTATCCCGATCGCCCCGTTGTCCTTATCACCGCTCTCCGGTCGTCTCATCGCCCGCTTAGCTTCATATCGTCTTCGATCGCGAGAACATGAACTGGGATATTTTCAGTCGCGCATCTGTGTTTAATCTGCTGCGATTGGACAGTGCGTTCGCAAAACGGCATCGTCTGTTGTGTCACGCTCGTTAGCGCACAATCGTTCAATGGGAGTAGTACGCAAAATAATGCGGTTTGTGGTTTCTTTCAACGATTAAAAATTAATAAAAACCATTTACAGTAAATTGCTGTGCTTCAAAAAATAACTACGAATTGTTCCATTCATAACCCTATGTGTTGGCGGTATTGTGATGACATTTCAAATGAGATATGCTGGTATGCCAAATTATCGATATGTTAACTGTAATCCATAATAAATTGTTGTGTTCGGTCTATAAGTACGAACAACACGGGCGACTATTGCTTAACCTCCAATAATAACGCGGAGAGAGACAACAGTCAATGTGTATTCATCAGTTAGATTTCGATACGCAATATACAGAACAATCACGGATACGAGAACTGCGCCTAGACATCCCAGTCAAAATGCGTCCTTGGCATATCGATTGATCGATCCAGTCGGGCTCAGTCTGCCTGGAGTGTTGTGAGCGTGCGTGTTGCCTGCCTCGGATGTGACGGTTTGTTTGAGCTCCGTCTTAGTATAACTATCAACGACCAAGTACCACCTTGTGGAATTATAACAATATTACAAAGTGATACATTGAACAGTTATGTTGCAGCTATAACAATAACGTCTATAGGCATAAAGCCTACATTTCAGTTGAAGGTGTACAAATTAGAGAGAGAGGGAAAAAAGTTGATTCCCAAAACTGTTGACAAAGTCTGTGAAAACGTGTTCTTTATTAACTAGAATACGTGCCAAAGAAGGCACCGTAGAGTTAGGATATGTTTATTCGAGAGGGAACAACGGTATTGGGATCTAGCTGAAGAATGGGAACAACAGGAATTTAAATATGTAACGGATATGTAGGGTGCTAAAAAGGGGTTTCCCAGCGTGGGTTCGGATCCCATCCCCATCGCCAAATCAGTTGTGTACTGACTGTTGCTGAGACTGCTATCGCACCACCAACTTCCGAGCCGAAGAAGAGAACACAATTAAAATGGCACAGGACAGTATATTAGAGAAAAAAGTGTCTTCCTTTTTTGTGTCGTCCTTGCGCGTTAGCATTTGTTCTTTTTTATTGCGTCCGGTGCGTTCTGAACGTTCGATATCAATTGACCAATCAGAAACGTCGTACCGTCCGGTTGGTTACGCGGTCTGACCAATCAGAAAACGTAGCACCGTCCGTGGTGAAATACAGTGATCGATCATTTCGGGCCGGAGGCTCACCCAGCTGCGGCTTTTTTCTTTCTCAATTTGACTGTAATTGCTCTCTGCTGGTGTTAAGGATCGTGCGGCGTGTGCGATCGCCTTTTGTGTACCGTCCGGGAATTCGTGGGCTATGACTGCTCCCACTCCGCGTCAGTTGTGAGAATGACCGGTACTCTGGGATCAAAGTGTGTCAGCAAGAGTTCGGACTGTAGTATTTGTTTCACTTGCTCGAATACACGCTGACAGTCGCTTGACCATACCCATTTGGTTTCCTTGGTCAGAAGCTGGTTGAGGGGTTTACGCAACCGGTGCATAGCTGGGAGGAAGGTACTGTAATAACTGATTAATCCGGGGAATGACTTTAACTGGGGTACATCGGATGGTGGAGGCATTCCCACAATGGGTGCAATGTTGGTGGGGTTAGGTCTGCGGCCATTTTTATCGATAATAAAACCAAGGTACCTCGCAGAATTCAGGAAAAACTCACATTTTTCTCGTTTTAGTCGGAATCCATAGTCGACAATTCTTTGCAAAACAGCGTCTATTAGGGAGAGTAGCTCTTCTTTTGTCTGACCGACAATTATGATATTGTCTAAATACGCCGCAGCTACGTCAATACCACTGAGCATAGTATCCATAATTTGCTGAAACATCACTGGTGCTGTTTTCACCCCAAAAGGCAAACGGGTATGCTGAAAAAGTCCGCGATGTATATTTATGGTCAGTAGGTGTTGGGATTCCTCGGCGACTCCAACTTATAAATAAGCGTCTGATAAGTCCAATTTGGCAAAGCAACTACCGCCATTCAGTTTTGCGAAGATATCGTCAGGGAGCGGTAATGGGTGTTGGTGATCGTCCAATGCGTCATTCAAACCAGTGGACAAATCAGCACAAATACGGACCGTCCCATTTGGCTTCTTCACGACAACAATCGGTGCGGCCGAAGAAGAATAGTTGACCAGCTTCAGGACTACAGAATCTTCTAGGCGTTTGAGTTCCGCATCGACGGCGGGTAAAAACGGCATATGGCACTGGTCTTTTCGGTCTGAAAACCGGTTTGACGTTCGACTTTAAGTGAATGACTATCTTTACTTTCGCGCAGCAGCCCAAGCCTTCTGTAAAAACCACAGCGTACTGCATCAAAAGCAAACTCAGTTTGAAGCGGCACAGTTGCATTTGACAGAAACACTGACGCAGAAACTGGGAGTTCAGTCATCAAGTCAAGTTCCAGATTCAAATCCAGTCGGCGTGATGGTCAACAGCATCACGGAGTTCCATTTTGAACCTGATGTTGGCATTTTTCGAGTCGTGATTCAAACGACACGCAGATATTTTCAAATTCGAACAGAAGAACTAAGATGATGCATGGAGAGTGAGGTTGCCGCTGAGGAAACTTCGTACCACTGAACACACGCGCTACACTAATTTCATTTTACCGCGATTTCACCGTTGATGAAAATGTCAAGCAATTGTCAGAAATTTTCGATAAGCGTTCGTCCTTGCTCAATCTTTGTTACCACTGCATGAAACTGGCCAAACAAGAAGACGAGGATTTTATCACTTATGTCGGTAGAGTCAATCTTGAATGCGAACAATTCAAGTTATCTACAATGACAGAGGATCAGTTCAAATACCTGATTTTCGTGTGGTCTCCAGTCCCATTCTGACAGTGATTACAGAACGTCATTGTTAANATCTCCCGATATAACGTTGCAAGAGGTCACTCGTGAGTGCCAACGTCTCATGAATCTCAAACACGACACAAACATGTTGGAGCACCCATCATCCAATAATCCTTTTCATGTGGCGCAAACATCTTCCAAACAGCCTGATAAAGTAACTGGACCTGCAAGAACAAAGCCTCTATCAGCTTGCTGGCAGTGCGGTGAGTGGCACTTTGTGAAAGTCTGCCCTTACAAGAAACACAAATGTACGCTATGCAATGGTCGTGGCCATAAAGAGACACAATGCCGAACCAAAAGGTACAACAGAACGGTCAGCCGCTACAGCAGATCACAAAAACCTCAACCCAAATTCAACGCTGTCTTTGCCACAATCGAACCAAATTTCCAGCTACGTCGGAAGTACGTGACGGCCAAAACAAGCAGAAAAAAATTTCGTTTGCAGCTCGATACGGCCTCCGATATCCCACTGGTATCTAAACGTACTTGGAAGAAAATTGGCTGCCCAAGGTACACACCAACAATCAACACGGCCAGAAACGCCTCAGGAGGTAAAATCAATTTACTTGGTGAATTCGAGTGTGAGATGGCAAACGAAGTCGTGGATCAATCTTTTTAGTCGATTGTGAATTGGATTTGCTTGGTATCGATTGGATCGATCGTCTGCAACTTACACATATGACAATCGACGAGCTATGTTCATCCACACCAAACCAAGTTAAGAAAGTGGATAAATCAGCGCAACCAGATGCGAACACTATCTTGTCCCTCCAAAACAAGTGCATTCCGACGGATAAGATTGACCAAGCAGATGCCCTTTCCCAGTTGATCAGTCCCCACAACCAGGAACCGGAAGAAGCAGTTATTGCATAAACCGCTTTGGAACCTGAAATCAAAGTAGTTGTCCAAGAAACAATCCAACATCTACTGGTTACCGATGACATGGTTCGGGAGGCCACCAGCAGCGACAATGTGTTGCAACGAGCGATCTACTACCACCAGTCACATTGGTCGTCTGTTTGTCCACCCGGAGAACTGCGACAACTGTTCCAACGTCGAAATGCACTATCGATCGTTGACGGTTGCCTTCTCTTTGTCGATCGAGTGGTTGTCCCGAAAACACTCCGCTGCAAGATTTTGACCCAGTTCCATAAGGAACGCCCCGGAATAAACCGGATGAAAGCTCTCTCCCGAAGTTATGTTTATTGGCCCAATGTGGATGAACAAATGGAGAGGATATGTCGAAGCTATCTTCAGTGTGCCGCTGCATAAAAACTACCCAACCGACAATCACCACAACTTTGGCCGAGACCAGAAAAGCCATGGGTTCGCCTCCATATTGATTTTGTTGGACCGATCAATGGTCAGAGTTTCCTGGTTGTTGTCGATGCTTTCAGCAAGTGGCCAGAGATTTTCTTCATGCGAGATACTACCACAACGGCAACAATTTCAAAGTTACGCCATTTGTTTTCCACTTTCGGTGTTCCGGAGACGCTTGTGTCCGATAATGGCAGTCGGTTCACATCACAACAATTCTCCGAATTCATCAGAAAACTGGGTATCACACACATTACCTCCCCTCCGTTTCACCCGCAGTCAAACGGACAAGCGGAAAGATTCGTCGATCCCTTCAAACATGCACTGACCAAGTCCAAGGGGGAAGGGACAACGGAAGAAATTTTGGACACGTTCTGGTTGAATTACCGGGCTACACCGAATCCACAGTGCCTGGACCACCGTTCTCCCGCAAGTCTTGATGAACAGGCCATTGAGATTAACGCACGACGCCATTCGACCAAGTAACACCAACCCATATACTGAGTCAAAAGATGTAGCAGTATTCCAACCAGGAGATCGCGTGCTCGTCAGAGATTACCGCCCTGGTCACGCGAACTGGACCGTCGGACACATCCAAAAAGAATTGGTCGTGTGATCTACAATGTCCGAGTGGGTACTTTGCTTTGGAGGCGGCACATCAACCAACTGCGTCGAACACAGTGTCCAGTTCCTATAAATCGAGGGAGCTCACTAAACATCGATCTGCTACTGGAAACTTTTCATTTGAAGACATCCCCAT
>UZAN01044288.1:0-32668 GCA_900618425.1 Echinostoma caproni | reverse complement strand
ACTAACTGCAGTTTATCATGAAAACCTATTTGTCCCTTGACGTGTGAGAAGCATGAATGTGCATGTCATTGAAGAAGGTTAAATTGCATCTTCACGGAAATGGGGTTGATGTCACGAGGTCTTCCAACAATACGCCTTCTCTAACATTCACGTACTCAACAGAATTTTGGAATATAACAAGACATTCTTAAGACCACAAGCATGTTATAAATTCGTTAGATCACTCCTAATGTTTCGTTTCTTTAGAATGGAAAATGGATAAATATGACATCGAGATAACAAATCCTATCATACTGTGACAAATCACATAATGGAAAAATGCCTACAGCATACAGCCATTGGTTCAACTAAAGGTTATTAGTCGGAGGCAGAGACTGGAGGATGTGTAGGTTTATGTATAAGAATGTTTTGTGTGTTAGTTGATGTGACCTTTCCCCACTTGAGTCAAGTGACGTGTCATATCGTCTTTTGGGCATGACATTACTGTAGGTTGGGTTTGCGTTACTGTACGCTACATGAATATGTGCGGTATGGGTATTTGTGATTCCTTATGGTTGGTTACAGATATGTTTTCGGACAAAGGTGTTTGCTATGAGTCCTCGGAAATGTCAATTTAGTTTTCGTAGTTGATACATTGGCGATAACATCGAAACTCGGATAATGATGTCGTAGGATACACCGTAGCACGCGCACAGACAAACCCACGTATTGAGGAGCTAGTCTATTACAAATCGATTTGCCTTATAAAAAGTCAGATGTCAGTAGTGATGTGTCCGCATTGAGTGGTTTGTTAGCCGCCCAGCTTGAAGGTATTACGCTTTTAGTGGCATGCTCGCGTGTTGACCGGCCTGTCTGACCGTTTGTAGACGCTGGGTACATGTGCATTTATTACTGCGAATAGAAGGACTGCTAAAGTCACCCCGCACTTATATGTTAGCTTAAGCAGGACAAAAAACGTGCACCCGCTTGCGACCAATTATCGTGTGATTGCCGAGGTTGGACTAGTTCACGTTCTCAGGAAAGGTGGACCAAACTGATGAGTTGTCTCACTTAAGTGATTTGCGATAGTTTATGAATATATCTTTTAAACAAGAAAACAATCGGTGCTTTTATTTGTTGAGAAAATGTCAGACGAATAGCGATAGACTTGATCAGTATCAAAATCGATGTTTTGTATGCAGTGTACAGTGGACGAGCATTGAAATGCCAATCAAACTGTTTTCATTTTGGGACAACACAAAACATTCAACCCTAAAATATCCATTTTTGCTGTATTTTTGAGATTGTTTTCAGAATAATGGTCACATCTGCCACCAAACCCTTTTTGTAAATTCCACTGCAGGTGAAACGAACGGTAATCATACAAATTACACCCACTGCAGGTAACGGTCTTGGAAACCACTACGTAATTTGGTAAAAGAATCTTTTAAATACAACATTCTTGTGATAATGGAGCAGATCGAAAATTTGAAATAAAGAAACCCACCCAGTACAAAGTGCATGGTGAGTGGTTCCGGTTGTGTTTTGGTTGTGTTAGTGATACGTGAAGCTACTTAAGGTTAAGTTACGTTAGTGTCTGCTGATCAACGCATTATGACTGTTCCGGGTTATGGTTTTTAACATTTTTGATATCAGTTTTGTTATCTTTGTTTCCGCCGAGGTTTTGAGCATCTGACCTTTCTCCACTTTATTCATCGTTACCAGACCTATTGCCATCGTTTTGGTCACCGTCTGAGTTAATTGCTGTTTTTTGATTCTGTAGGTGATACAGCGGTGGTTTCGGTTTCAGGAGAAACCGCAGTTGCAGGTACTATCGTTTCGAATACTCGCTGCTCTTAATTATTACAGATCTGGTCGTAGTTCCCGTGGACGGTCGGATTATGACCTGACACACTGATGCAGTTACTCCCACCGTAGCTCTATATAAACGACAATAATATACATTTAGAAACGTTACAACACGAATCAGACAATGAACAGATGTCATCAAGTGGCTGGCAGATCCCATATCTAACATGATCTCCCAGATAAACTTTGTTTCTCTTTCCCTGTTCTGTAGTTATTTCCCATTGGCCTTTTGGATCGGTGTTTGTGACAAAAATGTTTCATTCTTTTCAGTTGTAGTCAGCCTATAACTGCAGTTGATAATTGAACCCGAATCGACGCACAGAGAGATAGAGATCAGTGGATGTTTCCAGTATTCCAACAACTATCAACCGCACGTATAACGTACTCGCTGTAGTCGCATGTCANAAATCTTTAAATGACAGCTTCGTACGCAACTTATCTAATAATCAGTGGAGTTGAGCAATCAGCATTAAACTCAATGCGCATTCTTCCGATAAAAGAATAATAGTTCTAGACTTCTCCTGAATGTTTTTGTTTTCATAAAACTTTTGAAGATATTGGGTCATGCAAAGACCACGTATGTGCTCATTATTTTGTACACAATGTTAAGACCAACGTAAAAAACAATGACTTAAGTGTTTTGAACTGATGATTATCCTATTTTATAGAGAATCATAATATTTCGGGTGACAACATTCACCTGGAAGATAGTTCACGATCAGGTGCATTTCAAACATAAATGGAACGGTAAAATTCAGTTCATACTAATGAATTAATTTCCTTATTATTACTTTAAACGTGAAATGCCTAACTGCATCTGAGATTCATTGGCAGGGTTTAAATAAAGAAGAAACTGAACAAGGATACTGACGAGTTGTCCCTTGATTTGCAATAAATAACTTCATTCTCGACCACTCTACCATCTGACTGCATCATTCCCCGCGATTTGCGCTACTCCGAATCCCTCAACGTGACACGAGACAGTACGATCATCGAGTTATAATGATCGTGATACTCTTGTTTTCACCTGTAACCCAGCCGTGAGATGATGACAATCCTGTTCTGCACATTTCAAGCTCGCTTGATCTTCTTAAATCTCGAGGTAGCGGTCGTGGTGCGGGTTCTTCCACAGGTTAGGTGGACAAGCATTTCGTCCTTTGTTGCGGCTGAGCCATCAGACTGACCGATGAATCAACACATTAACAGTCGAATAGCGCTGTTGTTGGAACGCTAGGCCCAAAGTTATATAAATCAAACTGGTCAATCTGCTGTGATCATATTGTGGCATAATTAGACTGTGCCAAACTACAAAAAGTATTGTTCTAAGCGAATTGGAGCAGGCGTTACAACATTGAGCAACACTGAGTTATCTGTGTCGATGAGGCTTTAGCTATACCGTGAGAATTAATATAGTTTTGGTTTCATAATACAAGAACCGATTCACGACCGACAAAGCATTACGTTGGTTATTGCCACCTCATCGAGGGAAACCGCGAAACGGCGGTAGTGAACAAACTGACTCTACTAAAATTGAAGGGAAAAGATAAACTCAACTCATTCGATCGTTGTGAACCGAAGACGCTTGTTGGCTCGAAATCCCTTCACAGTCCCAAGGTTTAAGTAATAGCTGGTATCATTCACGATAGGATTGTCGGACCTTACTTATCTCACGGAACCATATTAGAAAAGGGTAGCTTGTTTCTCGGTTTTAGACCCCTCATACCATTCAATGTTGCAATAAGTGCTAAAAATCTGGGGGAAAAGTACACGTCCTTTAATTCGTAGTCGTCAGTCCACTAATTTGTCAAGACACAATAAAATGATGAACAACGTTTCCAATGGAATTACAGAGAAACAGTGAAGTGCTTCTTTACAGAGGTTTCTTAATTGGTAACCTATACTGATATGCGCCTTGAAAAGAGATGTGACGGACAAGCTTACTTTTGGTGGTTTAAGTGCTTGCCAAACATAGCAAAATAAATCACTTAGGGTAATCACACAAGGCGGTATTCAAATCAAATTTTGCTTG
Source organism: Echinostoma caproni (assembly GCA_900618425.1). Classification (NCBI taxonomy): domain Eukaryota; kingdom Metazoa; phylum Platyhelminthes; class Trematoda; order Plagiorchiida; family Echinostomatidae; genus Echinostoma; species Echinostoma caproni. The sequence goes on along the minus strand of UZAN01044288.1, from coordinate 28,791 downwards.
TGCAAAATTAGATTGGAGGAAGTGTGAGGATCATTGTTCGCATAGTGATGATAATTCCTTCAGGTGAGTGGATTCGTGACTGCAATGTTAAGTTGGGGCATAATAGCTGATTCATCTGCGGTGAGTCTTTCCAAATGCTTGATCCAGTCAGATTGCAAAGATGGAAAGTGGATATCGGTGTCTCAATCCAAGGTTTAGAGGGCTAAGGCAATTTGAAACGATAAAGCAGCAACGAAGGATTTATCTCCATCACTTAGGGAACAAATTTAACCACGATTGAGAAATTCAGAGACATCGCCATTTGTTCGGTCTCACCAGCATAAAAATGCTGACCACTTAAATGATCACTAGACCATATAATACACTTCAAAGATGAATTCGTCGCGTATATCGCAAATGAAGCGTGAAATGAAAAACTAGGAAGAACTGGACAGCTGTTTCGACCTGGTTGGTTCTCATTCGCAATGCGAATCCATCGATCCAACTGAGGATCGAAACGGGGACTCCATGGGCAGAACGCAAGCATGCTACCCAATCCACCACCGAGTAGCTGATCAGACAGCTTTTTATTTTCCATTTACACGATATAGCACAACCCATCTTTGCGAGCTAGTTGCGAGTCACAGACTCTGCTCATCTCAGCACTAGTCGCCAGGGTTATGACTCGGTTGGAAACTTTACAACCTGACTAATTATTTCAAGTGACTCTGATCAGCTGCCCTCATCACGACGAGACTGCACGTTGACGTGGTGTGATGGCTTACATGCCTCCATTACCCTGCAAGCTACACAGGATGGCTTTTCACAGCCGTAGATCCAGTCATGCCTGAAACGTCAATGGGTAGAGGCCAGACGGAGCTCAGTCTCACGAAGCTGCTTGGACAACTCCTGGCTTCTTTCTTCTATCCACACTCAACCCTGGAGATGCCACTCCAGCAAATAAACACTATGAGGGTTTACGGGTAAAAACCCGGCTAAATGGACTTAAGAGCGGGATACCTCAGACTTCCTCCCGATGGGCGAGATTCTACCTACGCCTGACGGATAACAGCAGAAAAGCCGTCGAAAACGCATGCTCACAATACAGTATCACCGATAGTTGCAAATCGGCATTCGAGGCGAAACTATCAGATCGCCTTTCTGGTCAATCATCATCCGGAGGACTCAGTGAACAAGGAACCGATCTAAACGTCGATAAAAAAAACGGGAAACGCTCGCGTACGAGCAAATATAAAACGATGGATCTCCCCTACCTCGAATGCCCTGCTGGACGGTCGCGGAACCATTCCTTTGGATTCAAAATACGACAAAAAGGGCAAATTCCTCAAACGCCAGCTCATCAACAGTCTAAGAAATGACCGCGAAAAACGGTGGGTATGGTAGTGCGGCTTTCAGTAATAGTCGCAATCTTTCTCGTTTAAATACAAGTATAGGACCAGGGAGAATAGTCGTGAGTGAGGTAATTAAGGAGTCTGACGGCACACTGATTCAAATTAAGGAACGTGGTTTTGAACGTTGGGCAGAACATATAAAGGCACAGTTTAGCTGGCCTATTCGACAAAAGACCGCCCTCACCCGGTTCGAATGTGTAAATATTGCCGATGGAAGTTACTCGGGAAATAAGTTACCTTTAACAACACAAGGCTTACAGCCTCGATGGGCTCTCCCCATCTGTTTTTAACGATGGAGGTCCAGCCTAGGTTTCGGAGTTAAAAATACTCCCGGGTTCAGTATGGGGGAGGGAAGAGGTTCCAACTGAATGGTGTGAATTGGTAATCATACCGATTTACAAGAAAGGTAACAGATCCTCCTGAGAAAACCACAGAGGAATTAGTATAATCAACATTACATCCAAACTGCTCGCTGGTATAATACTCCGTCAATTTTCTGCCGCACTTAAACGGTGTACGCGTGAGAACCAGGCTGGTTTCAGATCTGGTCGAGGCTGTTTTGACCAAATCTTCACAATTCGTAAAATTCCAGAAAATGGACACTCCTTTCGTTTTATCTTCCTCGATCTAAAAGCGGCCTTCATCTCAGTCGACCACTCTAAACTCTGGCGCTGTCAATCTCTGAAAGATGTGCCGAGAAGTTTCGTTCACTATTACGATCCGTTTATACTACTAGCCGAAGTCGATTCCGAGCTTACGCAACGTTTTCACGCGAGTTCACCACGGAAAGTGGTGTTCGACAGGGTCGCCCTCTCACTCCGTTTCTATTTAAATTCGTGATAGATTCAAATCTTGAAACAGCCCTTTTTCGTGCGAGGAGAGCAGTTTCGATTTACTTCCAGATAGCAGACTAGCTGATCTAGAGTATTCAGACGACATTGTGCTACTAAATGAAGATTCAGGTAAGTTACAAACCTTTCTGGATAGTTTGAATGCTAGTGTAACCAGGTTCGATATTCGTTTTACACCTTAAAAGTGTAAAATGCTACTAGAAGATTGGGTTGGTCCAGCACCCAGTCTCACCCTGATTGGGGAATTAGTAGAGGGAGACTCACTACTTCAAGCAACTTCATTGCTTGCAACTATGCTGATGACAGTGTGATTGGTTGCCATTTTCCTAGTCTAGATAACATTCACCCTCTCCAGGAGAGCTCTAAAATATTCATGAATAATCTATGACGTGATTTTGGTATGCACGTCAACAACTGTGTCCATTTCTCCGTCATTCCGAAAATGAACCCCAGTTGCCTTGAATTCATAAATAATCTCTCTGAATTTTTAGTCAATTGGCAGAGCAACCTATAATTTGTTTTCGTTTAATACATGTTCATGTTTTTACAAATTTTCAAAGAGTGCCTTTTAGCATACAGGCTCAGGAAACTGCCCATGTCACTTAACGTCATTCTTAAAATTCCCGAATGCCCGCGTTGTTTCATGCTGCTCCTTGATACTATTACCTGGTGTAACAGAAAACGATCAGCTGGTTCTCCAAATCGCTTAACCGTTCGTCGCATTCGAGTGGAATCAATAGGGCTGTTTGGTTGAGTTGTTTGTTCAAAACGATTTCGACGGATGGGATTGTTTTATTGACAGAATAACACGTGATCCACAGCATTTTTTCCATCCAGAAATCATGAATTCTCGGCAATCTCCAAACTCGCTGCCGGTATCAAAACATACCTGCAAGTAATTCCTCAGTGTTGGTTAATGGTAAGACAATTATCACCACAGTATCGAGTTTACTTTCTGCTATTTTATAATCATAAGTTTCACCTATCCACTGTACAAATTTGTAAGTTAACAGAAAATCACGATTTGGGTGCTTTGGGTGTCATTGTTCACCTCAATCACGTCAGTAATGATGTACTTTATTGATACTTTACCGGTGATACCATTTCCCTGCTGGGGGATACATTAGACCTGTCTCTCCAAGTGAAGCAGTCAGTTTTTCAAGGACGATGGCGGTTCGGAACCTTTTCACTAACATCATCGCATTAATATTGGACTGCTTACCTTTATAACATGAAGAGATTGCGAGTAAAAGCTGATACAATGGGTGTAGTTCGTTAGAACCGAGGGAAGATGTTAACATTTCCTTTTATCTCTTCAGTCGCTATAACGTAAAACAATCTGGTATTCATTCAAGCACGTTTTGATAACTACAGTGATTAACCGGACATCAGTCAGGATAGCGGGGGAGAGGGTGGGATTGGAAGTGTTGCCAGGAATATTTGCTGCCCTCACACCGTTCAAGAAGAAGAGGGTTTTTCGCGAAGGACGCTACTGGATAACGGTTATCCAGAGAAATGTAATTATGTGCATAGCCGACGAAAGACACCTGTTGATCCCGTCTGCGATGTACCGAAGAAGAAAGTCCTCCTCAAACTCGCCTTGAAAGGTAACCATATAATGAACGACGTACCTCAAAAGCTCAAGGTGGCGTTGTGTCGAACGTTTCCTGCTGCACAGCTTCGATTGATACCGTATACCCAAGGACTTCGTTTAGACAATCGAAAACAGAACCAGCCGAACAATTCTGCTGCACATACGTCTGCCAGTTCACCCGCAGTTGCGGTGATACTTACATCAGCAGAACGATGCGGTCCCTGGCGCAGCGGATTTCTGAACATATTCCCTAGTGGTGGCTGCATTCGATGACACAATAGAGTTTTGCAGGTCAAACTGACAAGGGTCATCAATCGCAAAACATCTCTTGGCTACTGTACACATCATTGACCCACAACTATCCTTCAAACCGTTAATGTGTTACATGAACTCTAGGATTTTGGAGTTTAGCGGGGCGTTGCTAATCAAGTTACTTAACCGAATCTTGTGTGTACAAAAGTTTCTTACACACTCAGTCAAAATACCATGGAACTGATTTCCCACCCTACCCTCTCCCCCGCTTCCCTGACTATCGTCCGTTTTACCACTATTGTTATCCAAACTTTTGTGCATTAGCAGACGTGAGTCGGTAGTTGGATGGGAAGACTTGAATAGATTAACTTTCAATAACGGAAGAGAAGAATGTGTTTCGCTTTGTACGGCTCCCGAGGTTTTGTCCTGTATCTGTTGTATCAACTCCTGGATAACATTATTTCACTTTTTGATAACTTAAATAAGTTTCCGAAACCCTTTGTATCTGTGACTCTTGCGGGTATTTTATGTGAATGCAAATATTAGAGTACCACCCCAAAGTTGCTCATCTAATTCACATCCATTCTGTAGTTTAAATGTCGCAATAGCAGGAAACGCATATACTCGGCATATGCCGCACACAAAAATGGTGAAATAAAAGGATGATTCTCGCCACAACTACTCATGAGTAATCTAATGGAGGTGAAGGGACCAATGTGGGGACTGAAAAAGGGCTTTATGCCAGAGGAAACATGCATACAATATGTACTTTGTCTCAAACGAACTTCATTTTTAAAATCACTAATAATAAAAGCAGTGTCAGATTTTCAAGCTGATTGAGGGCGGAAAACAGAGAAACTAGAAAATAGAGATAGTGTAAAGATCCGAATTACGAAGTGAGAAATCATCATGTAGGAAGTCGTAGAAATAGCCATGAGTAATGTAGTAAATCTTCACAAAGAAGCGCTCAATTTGATGACTCAGTATTTCAAACACATGATCAAGAAATATTAAAACGAATGATGTTAGACTGTCAGACAAAGTTTTGGGTTTCCTTCAACAAACACAAAATTAATGTTTGTTTTAGGTGAAAAAATCAATCATAGTGGCCCAGTGCAGAAACTAAAGAATATCCATGAATTATTGTATCTCAGGTATATGGTGCGCACGTCACAAAATGATGGTTAGCTTTGTTGTATTTGCCGAAGAAGTTAGTGGGTGAAATAAGTGAAAATTTGGGTAAAGTAGAACTTGGAATGATGGTATGCATACCCTTGTGATCAGAATGACTCAGTGTTAGAGACATTCAGTGTGATTGTTATGTCAAAAACATTGGCGGCGGTGAATCGAATCATACTATTCGGAATCTTAATAAATCTGGATATTTTTTCTATGTTTCGATCGCCCCCTCAGCAATGTATTTTCTCTCTACCACTCCCTCATTCAAAAGACAGTACATAAAATCATCGACAGTGAGTTCAAGAATGATGGAAATATAAAATTGAGAACTGAAACTGATTGCTTGAGACTGGAATGCACATGAATTGACCCCATATTTCAGGTAATAACATCCGACTAAGGGATACATTCTATGCTGCTCTTGCGAGAGGTTCCAGAGTATACTTAAACTAGGGTTTTCGCGACCTGCAGTGGATGGTGATATTCGATGAATGGATGACCACAGCGTTGCGCGGTCCACCATGCTGGTGGAGATGTTAAGTTGCTTTCCAAAGGTAAACTGAATGCCACGCCAAAGTATTAATTTACTGTTTTGTTTTTATAAACTGGTCGAAGAAAAACCCATCAGCTGTTTGTGTTACATCTCGGTCGACAGATCCATTCACTTAAGATCTGAACTGTTTCTCGACTGACAGTTGCACTCCAATTGTTCCCATGGTCGCTTTATTGATGCTGGCCTTTGGAATTCGATCAAGCGTCTAGAACATTTGAAAATTGCTGCGCCATTGTAGTGTTGGAATCTTAGTTATTTTCTTGACATCCACCGTTGAATCACATGTTTAATTTTCCCTGCGAAATTGTCTTCCTACGGTTGCTGATTACTGATTTCACTGTGGTTTATCGCGGGGGAACTTCAACTTTTGTCTTGTGAAAATTAGGTGGTAAGTTACGACAATGGATCGAGGAAGAACAGACACTGACTCCAAAGAAAACATCGTATCTTTTTGGGTGGTAGCTATCAGGCAGCAGCGCAAAAAATAGACTTCCTGTCCTTGCTCTCATTCCCAATAACAGCTGCTCAGTTATCGACAATGTCGTAAACCGGAGACCTTCGGTTGTCCTAGGCATTCATTAGCTAGTCCAGCCAAATCTCCGAGAGAACTCAATGTACCAGGTTAGGTCGGGAGAAGTACAAAATATTGTTGAACAATTCTGGGGTACTCCAAAGCAGAGTCCTTTCCACATATTTATTTTCCACACATATTATTGACTTCTCTGCTACCACACTTACTTCTCTCTTCATAGAACCCGACAAATTGGTTTTATGTCAGGCCATCTGTGTTACCTCTGGTCACCACTTTCCTGAAATTTGGGAAGCAAATTTAACGATTTCTCGCTACATTCGGTCTCTCCATGAATCCCGCCAATTTGTTCGGATATATCATGACATTATCACGTTACTCTTTCCCACCTGAACGCGTATCTATTGGCTTTGAACCAGTTCCTTGGTAAGTTGTAATACACATCTAGGGGTTATAACCTTTGCTAATCGTAAATGACACTCTCTCATTCATACTGTCAGTAAGTTTAGACGACTTACTTCGCATATTCGATTATTTCCAAATGTGTGTACCAGTGTGTTTTCGTCGTTTCACTGTATTGTTCACCTGCTGTATTTCCAGTTTCCTTTATAAGATTTTAACTTGCTCCGACGTGCACTGGCCAACGGCAGCCGCGTCTCTTTAATCCCGCTCGAGGCTTGGTTGAATAACCTTTGCGAATGTCATTTGGAAGCAATTGAAAAGTTTGCATGTAGGATCCTTACTGACTCCACACATTCATACACACAAGTTGANCAAGTTGAACTTCCTAGTATTCCAATTCGTCGACTAGATCGCAATTTATTTGGGCTACTTCACGAATAAACATATAATTTAACTCTACCATATCCTATTTGACAGGTAATGTAGTTCACAAAGAACAGGTTTTCGCAACCTTTGCTAACAGTTTCGGAAGTTGATGCTTTTCTTTCTTCATCTCTCTAATTTGTTTCTTTTTAACTGAACTGCCTATAAGAGTTATGGCAACAACATAAACAATAAAAATAAGAAAATCGTTGACACTAATCTGCTGGAGGAAACTTGGCTACATTCCTACAATAAGGACGGCTATGTCCGCTTGGATCGATTCGTTTTCAAGGTGATCGGAATGAGAAATTTATCCATAAAGTTGGTGAAATTGACATTTGTAACTGTCTAAGATGTGATAACTATCGTCTATTAGTTCGTTTTATGCCCTCAAATTTGTATGCGTACGCGTTCAATAAAAAACAGCTTTCTCAGTAAATTTCACTATATCCTGCTAGCAAACATTTGATTACCCCTGACAATCCTGCTTCCCACATCCGAATCTTTGCCAACTCTTACTTTACGTCATTGGTGATAGACTTAGACCAGTTCTTGTGCATTACGGTTGGTGATTTTAGTCATCTCAAAATCTCATTCTCCNTTCTCCACAACAAAAGGTTTCGTCAATCTTCTGCACTTCCTTACGATCTCGAAGACCCAGCTTGAATACACTTCTATAAGTGTCCCAGACGCCGATTTCATAAAAAATTAACCTTTGTTAGCTCTTCCGTGCATCCTATTATTTGTTTACCCAATTGGTCTACAGGTAATTTTATAAGCGTCAACTAGCACAGAAATATGAAGGAGTTGTACCACTGATAACACCTATATTCCAAGATATGATTTTCTCAACTGAATATTATGTTTTCTATCAATTCGCAAACATGTTACATAACTGTCGATTTTCATCAAGGCGTACATTCAGTGCATGTATCGAATGCATGTCAAGACCATTGTGAACAATGCGAAGTGTCTTGAAATGTGGTCTGTAGCAGCGCAATTTATTGATACGCGGGGGAGTTCAGATTATGAAAAAGAAGAAACAAATCTACAATTTACCTCCACATCTCGTTCTAAATCACTGCTATCGTTCTTGCACTCCTCGGCAAAAGCTCCTCCTGTTCCTCCGACTGAGGTTGCCTAGATTGTGAAGTAACTCAAAACGCAGAAGGCCGGTAGACCCAACCCATCAGCTGCAGTCAAATTACCCGGCCTTGCCAAACAAATTACAACACTCGTTACTGAACCATTGAGTTGGGCTATGCCACTCGTAACGATTCCTGATTTCTGAAGGGCCACACGGATAAGACCCATCCCCGAGAAATGCTTTTCAGAGTATGGATAGACTATTTTAACACAGCACTGTTGAATGTTTTTGAACGAGTAAAACAGATATCGAATCAGCTATCTACACACTCAGATACACCACCCCTTCCGGCTTGTTTATTCACCACCACTTTAAACTCTTGGCACGGTTGCTTTTGTTGTTCATTCCGTCGCCTGCGATTTAAGTAAAGTTACTGGAACTGTTTGCTTACTCATCCTTGATTATGTCAATGCGTTTGGTTTGCTTGACTGTCGTATTCTTGTTTAACTCCTCACTAACTGTAGCATGGGATCTGATGTGTCAAAACCTCTCCCAAGACAATTCTATTTCAGGACACAATTGATCTCATCGGATGGGAAAACGTCTTTCTATTCTGCTGCCGCTTCCGACGACTTTTAGGCCGCCATTTTGCGACCATGCTGTTTTCCTCAATCAATGAAGAACCTGCTTTTAAATATCATCTTTGCTGTCTGTAAGTAAGATCACGATGTGGTAATTGGGCAGCTCTTCAATACCGACATATCTTTCCTCTAATTTCAAAAGTCTAAATGTCGTCTTTAGATGACTTTGCAGTCTGTTATCTGCCTCCATGCTACATTGAGGGTTTCCGTTTATGTTTTCACTGTGTTCATATGAAAAGCGTTGAAAATTCATCCAACGGTTGTGCATAGCTTACATTGAATTGAGATACATACTAGCGTGCAAGTTATCACAGTTTTCGTTTATGAGATCCCACCAAAATGAACTTCCTAGTCTTGTTGCACTAAGTAATGCAATTCCGATTTCAGTTAAAACAAACTGAATAAAACATTAGCAGAATGGTTTTGAAATATACTTAAATATGGCATTTGTGGAAGAGCTCCTAAGACAAAAGACCATTTCGCTGAATCGACTGAAGGCCTAATTAGCAGTTAATGAATGTATTTAAAACCCGATGTGACGAAGACAGTTGTAGTAAAGACACGGGCGTAGCCATTGTTAATTGAACTTTTGTCTCATGGGTGCTTTTCGTATTTTCCCTGTCTTTCAGGTTGATTGGAAACCCCCTTCACGCAGACCTTACTTTGGCAAGTGTGCGATGAGAGCTTCTGTCAGTGGTTAGGGATTGTGTGCGACCTATTTTGGTCGACAATAGTTGTATATGAACTCGAAATGCGTTGCCAGGAGTCAGCCTGCCAGTGGTTTGAGGAGATTCATTAATTACTTCGGTCAGTTCCGTATACTACACAGTTGATAATGGCTGTGTTTGGTGATCTGGGAAAATAATCTGAATAAAAGTGTCAGGGGAATCATAACACTCACCAGCGAATTTTCGTGATTTGCATTTAAAATTGCTTAGGATCAGCCGCGATCACGGGACCGTTTCGGCTTTCTCTCTCCCCATCGGCTCTCTCGTAACCCCGATTCCGGACGCATGACTGAACTGTAATTAATCGTTGTATGCAACACGGGTGTTTTCCTTTTGCAACCGTGATTGATGATTGATGAATTCAGTCTTACACTGGTTGCAGCTGTTTTTTAACTGAGATCGTTGGGATACTGAGNCGACGCATTTCAATTTGTGGACAACGAACAACAGGCAAGTGATGCCGACCAATCGAGCGGCTCAAACAGCAGTTGTATGACGTCAAGAATACAAGCGGGCCATTATTGGATACGTGTAGAACTAATAAAATTCCTTCGCACGTGTTATTGGATCTCAATGATTTTCGTTCGATTACTAGTGCAGATTTGTGCTTTAGNTTTAGTTGCGACCCCGATTTTTGCACCGTGGTTCATATCTAGTTCGATTACTACAGATGCGCATCGTGGGTACAGGTTCAGTGATAATTTTGGTGAAACATAAACAAAGGTCACCGCAATAGAACACCCCATCCTGTGATGAGATATGTCCACGAACACTATAAGCAGTGAGTTGCTAAAATAAAATAAAGCGTTTCCCTCTCCAAAAAGGAAAGACGCGAAATCTGTTGTTTAACGTAACTTATGTGTTTGGGTGCAAGAAAGAACCCAGTCATCATTTACTACGATGGCGTTTTGATGAGAAGAGATATTTGTAACTCACGGGTTGCTCAGATAAGACACCCTGATGGATGAATTCTCAATCAAAGAATACATGTTGAATGCGTCCTTTTAAGCAATACGGACAATGAATACTTGTGAAGAGGTGGAACAACCAATGACCACGTCCAAATACGTTCTCAGATGATCAAAACAAAGTAGTTGGTGCAAAAGTATTTCGGCCTGATATCCAGGAATGGAAAGCCGAAGATGTGTCGCACATAAACGATGGACGGCCTTATTAATTGCATACGGCTATATAATACCAAAAACAATATATTTCAACTCCAACAAACGGCTCATGCACGACACATTATAATTCGATCAAGACGGTGTACGGATCAGTCGGTGAGGGAACCGTCCATTACGAATATTTGTTTGGTTGGGGCCGATCGATATCGTTTTCTCGTCGGTTTGTATGGCCTGAATGCGTGCGTGTGTGCTAGCGGACAGCATCTGTCAATCAATCAACCAGTGAATCGGGCTACGGTTAAGCGTGACAGACGTGCCAGTTACTTGCATGCCAAATCACGCTTGTTGCGTCATCAGAAGCTGTCGAGGTATGGTTGATGACGGGTTCATGTAGTTTCGGTCATCGTTACAATACGGTGAACTTCACCTCGATTGCGCCGTATGAATTTGAACCCTATTTGGAATGTTCTACCATCCGATTACATAATTGTCTCTCTATGCCGCCCACGTGGGATACTTAGCACTCACACTGGAAATGGTACACCAGATTCGGTTTTGTGTGGAGCGGTAGACCTTCTGTTGCCGGGTGTGTAGGTATTTTGCTTGTCCGATAGACCAGTTGGGGTTAGCTGCATGGTAGATTTGAGCATTCGCCTAAGGTTATAAACGTTGAAATNTGAAATCACGGCACAACATGACCCGTAATTTTGGAACCAATGCAACCGCTGCGTTTGCAATTCCCCTTGTGCTGTGCTTATTAACCAACGCTTTGAAATAAGCTTTCTGTTATATACATTCCCCGAAGGTTTTGTGGCCCTTGTTCAATTTTATCTTCCTTGCAGATCTATCAAATAACATCCAAACAAGATCACGCTCATACTGTAGTATAAATGTTGGACTAACCGTATCTCCTTTCAATAGGCGGATACGGTAATACTTCCATTTCCTGTTGCGATCACACTGATACTTAGCTAGTTATTGGTTTCACATTCCATTGTGAACCAGATATTTGGATGTGCGCTACTGAGTTCATCCAGTATTTTCGTAGCTTTTCATAACCTCACAGTTGTCGACGCAACATTTTTAGTAAATCATGGTGCATTCCAGAGTGTTATAAGCCTTTTTGTAGGATATACGCTATGAACGAATCTGCCGGTGGTGGATTGCCCCTTGGAGATACCAAGTTACCTGTACGTATTTCCATGAAGTGCAAAATGTACACTGGTTGTGCACTGCAATAATAGATGCGAAAGTATTGGAATCGGTAGACTCAGTCGAATCTGTTTATTACCCATGGGACTGCAAATGACTTTTATGACCTCGTGAAATCGTACATTCATAATTAGGAACTAGACATCGGTTGAATCCATGGGCTCAGCTTCTACATCTATTGGGTCTAAAATATCCATCACTTCAAACTACGATGTTGCCCCGCGATGAGATGCAGTTAAATCGTCCCAGACAGAGATTGTGCAGTAATGGGACATGGCATTTCATTTGAAATTGAGAAAGGCAGCCTTCAGATTTGTGTTCATCTTATCTGCAGATAACTAAAACAAGGTGTTTGTTCTTCGGCCGTTTACAGTTTGTATCTAATGTAGAAATAAATGTGGTTGGTCCATTGCGATTAGGTGTGAAAATACAACAATGTCTTTCAAGTTCAATCGATCACGTAAAAATAACCGCTTTTGCTATGTTGTTTGTCCTTTGATCCCAAATAGGTTTTGTTGTTTTGGTCCTGAGATCAGCACATTGGCAGATTAAAATCTATCAGCAAATGCAGAATCCAACGCATTTCTTGTATATTTTTGGTGGTTAAACTTGATGGTGGAAGCTGTAGAACATTGTCTCGATGTAACTGCTCATGCAATTTGTGGGTTTTTTATAGGCTCAAACTGGGAGTAATTAATGACCGCCGAAATAAATAATTGAACCGTTTACAAGTTTATCTTCCACATAAGCTTGCACGCAGCAAAAAGAATAAACATGATTTTATTGCAAATGATCAAATGCCATCTTTCATACTCGGACAGGGGACTCGCACAATTACATATTTTGCTTAGTTGATTGGAGGACGAGGTATCTGCTTCTTGTTACAATGTTTTGAGTATTATTAAACATTCTTGATGATATGAAGCTAAGATATCACTGTAATAGTTTGCTGTTCTACCGTACACTTTTTGATGACTACTCAAAAAAGAATAGTTCGACGATGGATTCGATAAGCGAAAATTGAAAGAATTGTGCGATTATGACTAATGAAGTGGTATTTTTACACATGGACCAACAGATCACCAACAGCGGGGTGCGAACATTTCAAAGAGGTGCAGCAATATAAATTAGCATTAATTACCGATTATCCGCGTTTGAGGTGAACATCAAATAACATCTCCTCATTCATGCATATTTACACAATTTTTTATCACTAACAAAAACCAAATACCAGCTGGCTTACTAACCTGTATTGGCGTAAAATGCGATTTATTTAGGCGTTATTTCTATGTTGTCCTTGCCACTGTTCCTTAAATTTTAGCTTACATAATCCGCATCCTGTCTACCAATGTGAAATTATCTCTGTAGTATTTTCGTTCCGCAATTTCAGAGTCAAATGCTTTCAGAGTGAGCACAGGCCTAGAGAATCAGATATCTTCAGATTTAGTCTAGCACAAACACTGAGAGAATTCAGTGCCGAAATGTCATTCGGTACAAGTGATAACCTAAAAGAGTTTTCATCAGTTATTGATTTCATATACGAATTCATTGCAAATTGCACCGTTCCGTTAACCCGTGGGTATCCATCTTTTATAACGTATACCTTGAGGATTACTGAAATGAGACACGACCAATTCTTGGATGTCTTTTTAACTAGAAGCTTGGTATTGAGTGAGGGAATCACCATGGGCGAGTTTTGCGCTCGCTTTAAAACAAAATGCTCATTTTAATGGGATTTGTGTGGCAGAAAATAATATCACTTGCAATATATATATACCAGTGAAATTTTATAGATGTGTTTGCACTTGAGTTGAAAAGCTATCTTTCCTCACTATCGAGAAGAAGAACAATGCATATCTCGTTCCATATCGGGCTTGTCTTTCAAAACAAACTCTCCAGCAGGAGAAAATCAGCCACCCCTGAGGTAATTAACCGAACGGAAGATAAACCTTGATCACACGGGTCGATTCTGGAGGAGAAAGTATTGATTGTACATACTGCTAAGGACTCCCAATATCAAACGAACAACAAAACTGAAATGAAAATTTATCTTCGCGTTTATAAGAGGAGTTTCATTGTTTTTTGAGTGGTTAATCGACATCATGATAGGAACGCGCAATACGTTACAACCAGGTGTTCTCATATTGACTTGTAATCGGAGAGATTATTTGGTGGAACATTAGATAAAATTGAACTAATAATAATGTAAATGTTCATAGTGTTAATAATTATATTAATTTTATTATTGTTAATTTTATTGTTACTGTCGAAAATGATAACGTTATTAATATTGTTGATGTTATTGTTAATAAAGTTAAATTGTAGAACAAGAGTAAATGTTAGAATATTTCAAAGTTAAAAATGTGGTAAAAGAGGAAACGATCATTGTGCAGATGATTTTACTTCAAATGTGGGCTCACAGAAAACTGCAGATACATGGACAAAATGTGAAACGTTTTATGTTTCGAGAAAGAAATTATGTTCAGTGCAGTGATTTCTCGCCATAACAAGAGCAGTGTATACAGGAGTCAACTGCACATTCAGTGCATAATTCACAGTTTCAATGGAGTCGGTTGTAGTTCTACAATAGTCCGTCGAACATAAAGCATAATAGTATGCCGGAAAGCTGTTATTCAATTTTCATAGAATCTGGAACAAGAATAAATAAAATACAACTACTGAATATCTATCTAACGGGACCACGTGATTTTCCTCGAGGTATAGAAACTACTATTCAGTGGACTTTTCAACAGTCATGAAAGCATAAATAATGACGTTGCACGGACTAACGGTCCTGCGCTGTTCTTTTTTTGGATATGTACAGTCTACTTCAGTCTCACTAGTTTCACCTTGTGCAGGAAATTGGAAAACTATACAAGATCCGTCAAAGCTGCCTGGAAACGTTCCACATGGACTCGTGGGATGGACTGTGTTAAAATATAAGTATTTATCTCGATTTAAAGAGCACTTGAAAGAAGCATTCTTATTAATAACTAAATGAATGAAAGTTGAATTCTATTCCAACATTATCTACAAATAAACAGTGAAAATCTTTTTAAAAAAATCCACTTTGCACTGTTATTTATCTAATCTATGCCATAAAACCATATTCCATAAAAATATACACCATAATCTAATATTTATGATTATATATTTCAATACTTTCAGTACAGCTAAGAAACACTTCTGAAGACTACATTGCTAGCAAGAAATCCAAGGTATCCACCCCTCTGTGCAGATTTCCTTGTTGTTCCGATGACGTGAAACAAATTATAGTAAACCACAATGAACTCACCGTCATGGAGTAGGAACAAGGATTACCATAGAAATTATTTATTTATACATTTATTGTCATAACCTAGAGTATGGGCAAAACAATAGTGATCTAATTCAACCATAGCTCAACATGAAGAATCCAGAATTAGGTGGTCAACTTACAGTAAAGAAGTGCTAAATGTATGCCCTGATATCTGACTGCAGTTCCGTAGAGCAAAAATCCGGAAACGGAAATTAAATAGACTTTTATAAGTTCAAAACATTTCCTCAGCTTACTTGCACTACGGAGGCGTGAAAATATCACAATCGGAATACCGGAAGTTTGCTTTCCCTTCTTTAAGGCTCTTCTCAACGGAGCAAACACAAAGTGAACTACTTGGAACAAAATAATTTGTACATAACAATCCACTTCCTTTGAAATTTTTGACACGGTCACTTTTATGACGGTTGGAAAATTAAAATTGAAATTGGGAAATAAGCGTTTTAGCAGTCACTAAAGATGAAATATCCACCAGTTTTGCCTTGACGCAGATAATGAAACTGAGTTAAATACACCAGAGATGGAAAAGGAAATTGATTTTCAACGGCGGTATGAGTAGTGTATTGGGTATTAAATATCATGAATTGATACACAGTTTGGTGGATATTATGGTAAAATGTGAGAATTCATTGTTGAGAGGAGTGAAATGGAAGAAACATACGATTGATACTCCATGTCGGTCAGTAGATAAAATGCGATCAACGAGTCATAGAAAATGAGCAGTATGAAATGCGTGCCAATCGCCATGTGATGTCAATGATGTTAAAATATGAAACAAAATGAAATAAGATTATTGAGTTCCTTGTTGCAGTTAGAATATGATACGGAAAAACCAAACCCACGAAAGGAATGCTCATTTGTTCGATGATTTCAGACGGACCAAAATTGGAACGGTAATGTAATAATATATACTTGAATCACTATGCACACTGAACGTTTTGAATGAAAACTTTAGGAAGTACGCTTATAATCAGGTTCTAAAACAACGTTACACACAGACTAGTAAATCCTTCTTTATCCAAAAAATTACGGAAATGCGGTTTCCAAATCTGTTAACATCCAAACTTCTGTTTACATTCTCTCGTCCCTCCCCCCAAAGGCATCATGTTTATTGAGGAGAGCCAACACACATGTTACCTTTGCAGCTGTAGAGAAAATGCCATACCCCCCNCCCCCCACCCCCAGGTCGAATTTCGGTAAACACTCTAGCACTAAGTCGCACATTGTCATTTTAAAAAGATATTATTTTGGATCAGTGTACAACTGCATTCTGAAAATCAAAGCTGTTTTTTTTTCAAAATAAATATTTAGAGTTCCATTTCTTCCACTCTCTTTAACAAAGCCAGAACTATTATTGTATAATCTAAATGTTTCACTTGTTTACTTGTAATCTATATACTGTCTTCCATGGTTTATGAACCCCTCTGAGTCTCATTAAAAATAAACAGGGGATTAATGCTAATTACGAACTTGAGGGAAATTTCTCATCTCCATAATGTATGTTTTGTTAGTTTTAACAACCCATCGTATGGCACTTTCGTGTGATGATTTTGAATGTCGTCTCTTGGTTGTCCCCTTAAATGAACGAGTAAAGGACACGTTTGAATATTCAAAGAAGTGCTCAAGTGAAAATAGAGAATTTATGTAGACCAAGGTTCCAAGGATATTGAGTAAGTGTATGAGTGCAACTGTTTCCCATTTCCAGTCGGATTACATTGTCTCTAATCATCTGTTTTGCTGATCTCGATGTTCCTATCTAGGAACCCGATGCGATTTGTGTGGGCACGGTCCTTGGTCGGGGCTTTCATATTATCAGTCTAGGCCTTCCGTGGACCGACCTTCAGATTTTCCACACATCAACTGTCTCGGAAACCAACGCGTGGCGTGGAAATCTATTTGATGCCATGCGAAACACGTGCCCCCAAAATCCTAGTCTATGAAGGTCCACCACTTGCCCCAGTGAGCAGCAATGATTACCTAAAATTTTCCCTCCGAACTCTGTATTGCTTGTCCGGTTTCTCCACCAGATTCGTGCAATGCAGTGTGGACAGTGGTGCTCAAACGGCAACAGTCTGTCTTTAATTTGCTTCCGTGATATTTATGTATCTGTGTCAAATGGAAGAACTGATCGAACTGGTGCAGCATACAATAACTCTGTCCAGTATAGAGTTACCTCTTGCGGGAGAATGGCAGAGATCTGTCATACCTAATGATAGAACTGGATAAGTCCTAATATGATTGAAGTCACCAACGATTATGTGCAGGTTTACATCTAAAAGTGGGGCAACAAAAGGTATGAACGATTCGAAAAACGACATACGATCAGACTGTGTGCAGGAGGGGGCTATATACAAGTTAGTCAAAATTGTGTGAGTAAAACGGGAAAATCTAGGGTGACACTGTATAGTTAGGCACTCAATACCTTTTGAGCAATTCTGATAAACAACATGGGACTTGCCACACCAGGAAACATTGACATATGTGGCAACACCCCCTCCGGTCTTTTTTCCTCCAGTTACACGATCCCGCCGGTGAACTTGAAAACGGTCTATTGACACTAGAGAGTGATCTACGTCCTTATTCAGCCAGGATTCTTGAATACGGACTGCACACGTGTTCTGATGAATTCTTGATCGGAGGACACTAGTTAAGTCCGACATTTTGGGAAACAGGGACCGAATGTTGGTGCTGACCAATGAGGGGACAGTCATCTTTGACTGAGGGGTGCAATTAAGAGCAACTTGCCATCCTGCACGCTTGCGTTTTTCGATCCAGCCTGGACAGTGAGAAAATGGAGTCGCACAGATCGCTGAATCATCGAAGCATGTCCTGGCACGTTTGAAACAAATAATATCATCCCGTGTTTAACGATGGCACATGATAGTGAGTGAAAAGGTGAAAATCCCCACAATGTGACGGAGAGCATGCAAGTGTAGCGCAGCCAATCGAAGGGCACGCTTAATTGACGGTCCGATATAAACTCGGTGGCAAATAAGTCTTACGATGGTAAATTGTTTCGAGTCTTCCTCATGCGCTGGCTGAGATATAGCATCCCAGATAACAAAGTTTGATTACTTCCTCTAAGGTTCACCAAAAAAGACCGCGTTTGTGATTTGGGAGTAAAGCAGTTTTGTAGAAAAACTCTGCAGTATACAAATGCAGAACGCATGCCAAACATGGATACACTAAGCATTCGTACCGTCAAAGAATGCCTGCAAACGATCTAGATCTATACTCAGCAGTATTATTTTGTTTGCATTCTCTAGGTCCCACAGTTTTCCACTTGGGAGGAAATCAATGCTGTTATTCTCGTCCGAGGATGGGGCTACTTTCAGAACTTAAGTAGGAAATGTGGGAGAACCCAGGCCTAAAGAACACTACTTCCGTGGTGAAATTGAGCCAAAAAGTGTTATACACTCGGCTTCGGCTAATATTGCAACTGGCATTCAACGAATTGTTATTATCTTGAGAATTCCAGTGATAACATTTATCAAACTAAGTCATCTGTGGTTTGCCGAAAAGGACCTATCACCTTCTCGACGGGAATGCACTTTGACGTAATGTGATGGCTTTGTTCATTATCTTGTAGTATTGCACATATTAGCGTCCAAGCATAAAAAAGATGCTTACCGGGGACAAATTGCCGTCCATACATGTCGCACTGCCAAATTAAAATGGTTAACCGAGTTCAAAATTTGAGGTAATATTTTTCTATGATATAACCGCTGAATTGTATACAGAATTTTGCATTTCGAATGAATACATAACCACACTCGTGATGAAGAGAATTTCCGCTTTAGTTTATAACTACGGTAGTTTCTAGTCATATGCAAGAAGAGCAATGTTACTTCATGTATGCTACTACAGCTGTTCCACGTGATCGTAGTTACAATACATGCAGTACGTGCAGGTGTTGCTTGATAAAAAATTAGGACAATAAATGATCACCGTTTCAAAACGACAGCAAATTAAAGATATTTTGAGATATTCGAAGGATGAATGTGTTTACATTATTAACTTATGAAATCCTTTCGTTATGCGCAACTCCTGAAATACACGACGGAAAAGGTCAAAGGTTTGCGGCAATTCGTGAATGTCGGACAGATAAGATCAGTGTCACTGAGCACGATTTTTCAATGATCTTGATCTGAGAATTCTCAATCGTCATAGGAGAAGATAATTTGTATGACTGCATGTGTTTCAAGAAGAAATCCACGTTCTGGAACGGACGTAAAAAATTCCAACCTAGCTCGATTGAACGTGTGTAGTAACACGAGATCCATGGATGGAACGGATCTCATTGAAAAACTTGGGCGTCGTGCTCATGATTATTGAGGAAATTAGCTTGTATTAGCCACGTAGAATGAAAGCCAAAACACAAAGGCGTGTGTGGCAACGTTTTGACCCTTCTGAAAGGCCTTTTTCAAGTGCAGTATTCTCAAGAACGGACATGAAAATGAAAAATTCCGGAGAACTCCAACCAAGCTCGATTAAACATATGTAGTATTCTCAAGACCGGACAACCAATTGCTCAGAATGTCACCTCGGAAGAAAGAAAAAGAACTGACAACCTTAAAACGAGATTCTTCACTTCACATCGTATACCCGACCAGGAGAACATCATGGTTATGCCAGCCAAAGCAGATTGCAAATCGACAGTTTTGGAACACCTTAAAAATAGACCGCATGAAAGAATTGAAGACAAAACGGTGAATGCCACTCACAACAGAATAAAAGCCTGTGAAAAGAAATGCTTATCAAGGTTGAAATACAAACTCGATTTTCATTGGCACTCGAGACGACTAGACCGGGGAGAATTTATGGGCTATCGAGGATACATAAACTGAACATATCCATTCGCGTCGTTGTAGACAACAAACCCTGTAGAACTAATAAGGTAGCAATATACCTCCGTAGTATATCAAAAGAACTTTATCAAAACCTTATCAAAAATAGTAGTAGGTCACAGTGATGATGCATTTGAGTTTAATCCTATTTTGCAAAACATTGAACTGGATATTGACGAGGTTACCTTCAGCTTTCGGACAAACGTCTACATTTTGAATCAGCTCATCCGCACTGTGAAAAAGGACTCTTATCCCCTCTCTGCCTCACAGAATTAAAAGCTCTATAATGAAGATAATAATCGCAAAATGGAAACGAAACGCCTCAATAAAGTGTTAGAAGATAGTCATTATCCGACTCTCCTGGTAAGGTACCAACTAGAAGCGAAAAAACAGATGATGCAATTTAAAGACAAAAAGGACCGCGTAGCCTCTATTGGTATTACATGTGTATCAGGTACTTCAGGAGCAATGAGAAAGATTCTCGGAGATATCAACATACACACATTCTTTCGGATTGATAACTCTCAGAAACGCCATCTCATGAAGGCCAAAGATCCGCTGGAAATGCAAGATCAAAATAATTGCATTTCCAAGAGCCATTATAAAGAATGCCTCGAAGAATACATTGGGCAGATCAGTAGATAAATCAAGACAATAATAGCAGAACATAAGATAAATAATAAAAATCGGCCCACGGACAAAGTAATTCTGGTGACATTAAAATGAAACTCGGCGATCACTCTTCAAGCCATAGCAGAAGGCCACACTATAGACTACGATAACCCGCAAGTACTACAACCGGATTTTGAACATGCACAAAACGCCCGTATGCCGAAGCTTTGACCATAAACAACTACTCTGTATGCGTCAACAGAAAGGACGGGTTCGAGATCCCGAGCATTTGGACTACTCGAACATTCAAATGCGATGGGAATGTTTGTGATAACCAACAAAGAGCACTGGACCGCTGTCTCGTACTGTTTGGGACTCGTCCGCAGTGTGTACGTGTTGGGTCTCTTTCACGACTCGAACCGCGATTCGGGCTGTGACTTCAAACCCCAACCTTTGGGCTTCACAGTTGACGCTGATCATCTTGTGTGAATGGCTCAATCAATCAACGATCTTCCAAGGAGTGAAGCCCACACCAAGAACCATCACAAGTGCCTGGTGTCTCTGAAAAGTCGAATGGGCTGATCCAAGCTTGGTGCTCTCACATCACTAACGGGTTATCACGACAAAGGTCACGGTGTCACTCGATCCCATCTGTGATTCGGTTTAGTTTGACAGAATCATTCAGCTCGCCACACACACTTCATGTATCCCGCTGTACGATGATGTACACACCCACACACCTAACCACACCACGCACACACACGCATGACGAAACATCCGTTGACTTGGGATCCTTTCATCTGAGTAATTTGATTGCAAAACTGGCCTTGAGAATGGTGAGCCACGGTAACCGCAGCGTCGGCGAATACAAATGTCTATCGACATCACTNTGAATGGCTCAATCAATCAACGATCTTCCAAGGAGTGAAGCCCACACCAAGAACCATCACAAGTGCCTGGTGTCTCTGAAAAGTCGAATGGGCTGATCCAAGCTTGGTGCTCTCACATCACTAACGGGTTATCACGACAAAGGTCACGGTGTCACTCGATCCCATCTGTGATTCGGTTTAGTTTGACAGAATCATTCAGCTCGCCACACACACTTCATGTATCCCGCTGTACGATGATGTACACACCCACACACCTAACCACACCACGCACACACACGCATGACGAAACATCCGTTGACTTGGGATCCTTTCATCTGAGTAATTTGATTGCAAAACTGGCCTTGAGAATGGTGAGCCACGGTAACCGCAGCGTCGGCGAATACAAATGTCTATCGACATCACTGTGTTATAAAAATTAAAGCATTCACAATAACACGCGTTATAGTTTCATTAGTCCCAAAGAACACATTGAGAAAAACAGCGCGGTAAACAAGCTCGTTTTCAGTTATTCGTAATCATGCCAGATGATATGGCGCATCGGTTTTCCGATACACTTCTCACATCGTTTGTTCCCGATATATTGAAAATAATACACATATCCTCCTGATCTTACTACTGACAACACTAGAGTTTCGTATGACCTTTTGTTCTGCGATTCCGTTATGTAGCCTTTACACTCCTTTAAATAGCAATGGCAAAAATTATTCCTAATAAGTGTGAATATTGAATGAAATAATTTGAACACATTTTATTGATTCTGACCCAGTCACTGAAGGCGAACTGGTTCTTTGAATTGATGTTTTCCCGATCGTGCGACACAGGGAGAGGTGAACAGGTGTTTGCGAGCAAAGGAATAACTGGTAGATGAGAAACTTTTGTAATTACCATATGTTGCCAGTTGAATACAGAAACGGGCCTGGGTCTCATGCCAATGGTTCCTAGAAGGCCGTATAACACAAGCAGTGAATAAGTAACTGTCTGCGCCCGCCTCAGAACGAAAACTTGATTTCAAATGCGTTAATTTGTTTCGTCAAAAAAGGTAGCACTCATGGATGTGGATCTCGAAAGATACATCACGATTTTTATGACCTACACACTCCGGGAGCGGGAATCCACACAATATGGGGAATGGCAAATTACGGTACTGAGCACTTTCTAGGTAATTGCTAGCTATTTCTCTTCAGGTGAATGACAGTTGGTCGCTGCAACCAGACCGTTGGAGCCACTTCCGTATCAGATGAATCATTTCAACCGGAAGTTGGTGTGAAGCTGAATTGGTAGGAGTGGGTGGAGGTGTTTTCCCACCAAAGTGCGGGGACTAGAAGCAAACATTCAGGGCTATAACCTGGTCGGTGAACTACTAGTAATTCGTTTGGGTATCTGGCTAATAACTACAATTCCAAACCAATTAGGAAGAGGCCTACAAATCAAACCAACCCACAACTTCCTGGCTGAGACAGTGATCACGGGTTCATTTGAGCATCGAGGTGTATTGGTCACCTTGGACGTTTCACCTTGTTCAACGTGTATATGAACGACGGAGGTTCAACTAATGATATGACCTGATACTTTCTATGAAAAGTGCTCTAATTCTATCAATAAACAAGCAATTGCTGCTATCATTTCCTCGTGTATTTCATTGGTGTAACCAGTTCGGGTTGGAGCCAATGCAGTTCTGAGCATTACAATACGGGTTATTGTATTCCAATATGCAATACTTTTCTGATTACCACGATTTGGAGTCGCGCAATGCAGATTCCTGCCAATAAAAATTGAAACTCCACGGAAGCCCGTCGGAAATTGAAGGGCGTACGTTCTTTCGAATTATGGTGCAACATCCGGAAAGGAGGAGTGCCAAACTAATCGGTCCTATTTTTGACATTGAGCTGCCGAAAGCTAAATTCCCTGGGGAAGAATTTAGCTTTCACTAATTGTCCTGCTGAATTGTCGTTCGGGAAGTTAAAATCCATATTATTGGACCACATTCTCCCAGTGGATTTTTAGGCCACTGAAAGCGACCAAATTCATCTCAGTGATCAAAGCTGCCAACATAACGTGCCGGGTATTGATCCTTTAGTTGAAAAAACAGGCATCAAAATGACTACGGTGATTGATTGGAAGAACAACTTTGTGATTGTCGCATTGCTGGAATAAGCAATATCTCATTTCAACGCAAGACGTTGGAAAAGATGAACATCATGTTTACTGACGCTCAAAACATATGTGAGCAAATTACCAATTTGTGCGCAGCCACAAATAAGAATACTCCTGTGTTATTCCATCGGAAATCAGCGAAAACATTACGTGATGCACCCAGTGTTCATAATACACTCCCGGTTCCTCAAGTACCCAGTTCAAACCGAAAACAACCGAAGGCTGCGGCCGACCGCAGCTTTTCATATGGTGAATACCATCCTCGTTTGACTTGTTTGTTCCGTAATGCCCCTTGCCATGCATGCGGTAAGATGGGTCATATCCGCAAGGTGTTCGAATGCCCAAGTGCAACCTCGTAGATTCCCATATCACAAAGGCAGATGAGAATTCAAGCCCAATCTACACGCTGAAAACCACTGAACTCAACAACCAGTTTTTGTTCGCCATGTTCATCATGGGAACAGGAAGCAGCGAATCTATCCTGCCGAAATCATCACTCACTGCTATTTGTCCCAATGCTGATGTCGCCCCGACTTCAGTGCGCATTCATGGGTGACCGGCCAGCAATCGCAATTACTTCGCAAAACGGTGTTGTGCGTTCAATCTAAGTCCCGTGTGTCAACCCCGATCCGATTCCTGGTATCAGCCTACAGTCCGTCTATGCTGGGCATGCGAGCGATGCGGCCACTATAAGGATCAATCATACCACACACCAACAACGATAAGCCAATCACCTCACATCTTCAACATTTGATTGTACAGTGGTCTGGTAACGATGATGGCATGAAGGTACCGTCGATAAAGTTGAAAGTGGATGGTGAACCTATTTTTTTTAAAACGACGTCCTATCATAGGGTCAACGGGAACGTGTCCTGTAACCATTACAGGAAAAGGAACAGGATGCTGTGCTAAGCAAAGTTTAATCCAGTGCCTGGGCGACCTCCAATGTTGTTTCAATGGAAAGCGATGGTAAGACGCCACGGGTCTGTGGAGACTATCGACTGACGTTGGATCCCCGATTGCGCAGAAGTGTAACGACGACCATGAAACAGGAGGACTTCATGAGGTCACTGCATGGTTGCCAGTATGTTTCCAGGATCATTTGGCGGACGCAAATCTACAGATTCCACTCAATGTCGAATCTCCCTGATTGACAACAATCAACTCGCCATAGGGAATGTACCAGTATAATTGTCTCCCATTTCGATTGCATGTATCGTCTGACCACTTTCAATCGGCAATAGACAGTGTAATCAATGTGCTCGACGTTGTGCTTTCATATCTAGTTGATGTCCTCATATCCGCCCTAATAAGAAAAGAACACAATACTCGTCATTCACAGCTAATGAAACGATTCCTCGCCAGGATTGTGGCTAGCGAGCCGGCCTAATGTGTGTTTGGTGTGAGTTGGTGTTCCTAGTTGATTCCCGTGGATACCGTCTCAATCCGACACATTTCAAACCTTTGACTAATATCGAATCTCCAAAGGATCAAACGCATTTGAGATCCCTGATGAGACGCCTACAGTACTGTTCCCAATTTATCTCGAGTTTTTCTACAAGGGCACAGCCACCCTTCCGTGCACAGTGTTCAAACGCTTGGGAATGGTCGATGGAGTGTGAACATATCTTACGTGGTTTAACTCGCTGCTTTACTGATCGTCCTGTTTCGGCCCGGTTTTCACCATCAAAACCTGCCATACTAATCACCGATCCGTCCGACGTCGGAATCGGTGCTGTGTTAGAACAAGAGGGATGCCCAGTGATCTGCGTTTCACGTCTACTTAATGCAGCTGAAAAGAGATACTCTTAGACTCAAAAAGAAGCAATACTACTCAGGCATACGCTCAGCGATCAAGAATGGGTGGTCACCAGAGGTAAAGAGAAAGTATCCTCAAGTACTTACTCATCAAGGGGAGTTGTCAGTGCAATTGGATGATGCATTGTGTCGCGACGATCGTTTGGTAATCACACCGCCACTACGGAAGACGGTACTTGATGAACTTCATAAAGGACACATGGCAGTGGAGAAGATGAAATCATTGGCTCGACGGATGAGTTAGTGGCCGGAGTTGGACGCAGACATTTACGCAACAACCAAGAACTGTGAGTCGTATTTACATTAACGACGAACAAGGCCGAAAAACTGGACACCATGACCGGAATGTTACATACCATGGCAAAGGGTTTATTTGGATTTCAGTTTTCCATTTCTGAACCGGTAATACGCCCATATTTAGATGGATTCACACTACAAACGGTCAGAGATATTCTTCATGACTACGCCTACCGCATCATTTGTGATACAAGTATTACCGACATGTTTCAGTCGCGAAGGGATTTCACAATTGCTTGTGACGGACAATGGGTCTCAGTTCTGTGCGAACGAACTAAAGCTTTGGATGAACACCATCGGTTGCCGACACGTTCGAAATGCGCCACGTCACTCTTGTTCGAACGGAGCGGCAGAGAATTTAGTGAAAACGGTCAAGAGCGCAATTGCGTCTGCCGATCCTAAAGAGCTAGCAGAATTGGAAACATTGGTGGATAACTTCCTACTCCAATACCGAAATTCAACATATACAACCACCAAGGAGATGAGACCTGTGGTGATTCAGACTTCCGTGACCGCAATCCATGCACGACCAGGTACAGCTTCATGTCATCCAATCACCGTTCAGGAAGCTCGGCTAATGTTACCAGGCGAACATTACATCCGAGTTAGTACATGTGATGGGTCTGCGCAAACGGTTCCGTGATTGGACGATGGAACTTCAACCAATGATATGACCTGATACTTTCTATAAAACATGCTCTAATTCTATCAATAAACAAGCAATTGCTGCTATCATTTCCTCGTGTATTTCATTGGTGTCCGCAGGTCGGTTTGGAGCCAATGTAGTTCTGAGCATTACAATACGGGTTCTTGTATTCCAATATTCAATACTATTCTGATTACCACAAAAACCATATACTTCAACTTAGAATAAAGATATTGTTTAGCAGAAAGACAGATGATCTTCATAATCCTATTTTTCGAACGTGATGGTGAATAGGCATCAACGCTGAATCCTTGCTCAAATCAAAGCAGTGAAACAGTGAAAAAGACAGATTTCGATAATTTCCTTAACATCTGGAATCCTCCCTCTATTTTACGCCAGCAAAACCTTAGGGACTTGCAATTGTTTTGTTTTTAATGATGCACACCTTCTAACACACACACACACACACACAAAATATTAGTGCATTTTTGCTTCCAAACAGTGGAACAACGAGACACAGCTTGTGTTTTTCATTGTGCATGAGACAAAACACGCTAATAAGTCAAAGACCCATGTATCCAAAATGCAGTATTATCAATAATAACTAGACAATGCACTTAATGTTTCGAGTTGATAACAGATTAGTTCATGTAGACCATTCATTCTGACCACGTGACAGAATGTTGAACGTTTTAGTGCACCCAGGCAGACAAGCTTAAACTTCATATTGCAAATCCACCTACAGTGATTGGTTGGCGGTATTCCATGAAGAGATAAATCCAGTGATTCTTATACTTTCACACAATATGAGATCGATGAAGCGCATAATAAAGACATTTTTGTATCTGGATCGTTTTTATTCTGAACTATATGATCACATGAGCTTGCATCTTCTAAGCCCATACAGAAAGGCTTGTTTGCCAGGTTCGTCATATTTTGTGAGCACCACTTCCCCCATGACAATTGTTCTAACTGAGACGCTAGTGCCAAAGCACAAATATTTCTTTGACACGCGTTCATGAAAACTTGATAATCTATGTTTCAACTCGTTTCGGTGTGAATGAATTTTGTTATGTCTATATAGCATCGTAAGATAAATCCTTTCAACCACTCCCTGTGACATCTCTGCCGATGCAAGAATCACTGTACATGTGTGATAACGACTCAAGCGTGCACACCAGTCAGAGACCCGTCAGATAACCGGCTTAGGTGACCGAAATAACGAGCTAATATGAATCGCACAGCAGTAGATCTCGATTTTCTTCTATCCCAAGATATGAACATTTACATGCGGAAATTCAGACTCGACTAACAATTTGCGTACTGTAATTGATTATGATTTTGCTGCACTATTTAACGATATGAAGTTGTTCCACGATGCATCATATGTGACAATGATCTATAAATTCTAGCCTAGTTGATATTCGATTACGAATTTCGTGATATCGCAGAATGTAGCAGAGGGGTGTGTGTATGTTTTGAGTCCACGTGTAGTGAGTATCACAAGACATGCACATCTGTTTGCATTCTAAATAAAAAGCAATTGCACACAAATGAATGCACTGAGTCCCGAATTGTGCAGAAAAAGAATAATGTCAAGTTATAACTAAGTGCATTACCTGTTAACAAAGATTTGTGTTATTTGAATGATTTCCACGAACGGAGTCGCAAAGTGACAGACTGTGGTCCGATTATATATCGTTCGGTCCCACTCTAGTTCCATTGTTCCACGCATTTGTTTAGTGCTCAATTTTCCCAATGATTAGTGGATGCTGTGAACGAGGTTGTCATACGGCAGTCGAATCGCAGTTATATTTAATGACAGTCAATCTCCTGCTATGTCGCACCCCTCAGTAATTCGAAAAGGTAGGTAACTTCCAGGAACTGCGAAAAAGCAGGGTAAACGGTAGTAGATGCTAATAAGCATTATAAAATGTCGGTTAACGGTTTTATGACAAAATAACCCGCTTCGATGAAAAGTAGGTTAATCCCGTTAGTTATTTCTAATGTTTATATTCATAAGCTGTTCACTTGTAAAGGAATTTATATCTGCCGTCCTGTGCATCCTTAATGTGTTGAAAAAATTTAAATCTTTTACGACGCCCCCAGCTTAATATCAGTAAATCGCACGCGGTATGCAGCCTTTTTCAAAAATAAGTGTCTAGTTATCCGGAAACTACCTACCTTTCTTCAGGGGAATTTTATCTGACCCAATTATCCCATCATAATTCCAGATATTCCTCCA
>UZAN01044287.1:21535-36996 GCA_900618425.1 Echinostoma caproni | reverse complement strand
GGTGGCAGGCCGCAACGGTCAATCATGTGATGATGAACGGTAAACGTTTCACTCGACCGCAAGCCACAACAAGGTGGACTAGGAGAGCTTCAATGCAGGCACACGTAGCTTTTGGACGCATAGACGGGGCCTGTACAGTCAAGTTCCGACCGTTTCCTCTGTGGCAAACATCTGACAACGAACATGTATTGATGATCGACCGGGAACCCTATACATCGGCGAAATGTCTACTTCATACACCCTTCGTCCCCGAATTCCGAGTAGTTTCAACGGTCGGATTACCTAATAAACAGTAAGATGATCATCGCGAACCGCATATCCGGTGTGGTCCCTGTTGTGCGGTCTAACGCAATTGTCCGATAACACTTGTACACATCGCTCCCCTTGAACACCCAACATCAATACTCGATACACACAGAGACATACAGACACACTCAGGTGACATGGACGTTCCTCACGTGCAACCTTGAATACAGTGACCAATCAGACTGCACCACGTGTATGCTTGGTATTGATTGGCTAACTACTGATTAATTGTACGGCCGGTATCCGCTAAAGACATGCATCTGTCATTGTACATGAATTACGTTACTACTGTTCTCTGCTAATTCGAAAGATTTACTTACGAGTTTTATTGCATACAACAGTCCCAAGATGGAATTGAACCCAACTAACCAGAGATATTAATTTTTCCTTTCTCAAATAATTCTAGAGGGTTGTCTACTGATAAGTATTGAAATACCTATTGCGATGTATTGGCAGGACTACAGTTCACTGAAGACGAGCCTGTTCACCACTCCATGTTCTATTTGCAACGCAAATTCTGTTTCTTTCGGACATTATCAACCTCCACTTACAGATTTCCGTTGAAATGATACCGGTGCCCGGGAAGCATGAGTTATCGTTTCACGACGGTCAATGAAAGGTCAGTGTTCTGAATCAATCAGATTCGCTGAGGCCCATTTAGGAATATTATGACTACTGGAAGATCACGAATGCCGATTGGCTAGCTCAGTCTGAGTCAATAGTCTTTTCCTGTGATAATTATTTTCAAATAAAATACTTACTACTTTCGAAGTTTTTCTCTCTTACCTGTCAGTACCAGGAAATTCCAATAGCTGATTGCAATTTTGATCGCGATTTGTGATGTATCACCGTGTCGGGTATTACCGAACAGCACCTATTGCGTGAAACAATAAACAAGGGGTTCACATGATCGGCAGGATCCCATTCGACCGGCGTGATCACAATACCAATTGGAATCCCCGTGATTAGGAACACTGATCTCTCCCTCTCACACGACAGGATTTTGATAAAAAACACTATATCGTGAAATTTGTCATCCCAGTAGTTCATGTCCAATCGGTTCGTCTACCATTATCACTTTATGGACTGTGCTTAACAAAACAAAAAAACTATCATTCATACACATTTGAATATTCCCGATCGACTACCTATTCAGTCTTCAGTATTGAGGGCAAGATATCTGCGTAAGCTCCGTCACCACTGAGTCGAAGGTCCGATCGAATGTGGTCGTTCCTCTCCATAGTCCTTTGGGGTGCTCATCCAGACGCCGATTGAACGCAGTGACGGTCTTCTCCTCCACCACAGTCGCTGGAAGAGAATTCCAGAGCGTTGTTGACCTCCACGAGAATCGGTACACTTCCGGAAGACCGACATTAGAGAGTGCCCCCGCGCGCGTTCCCCTGTCCGTATTGGAAGAATGTTGCTGCAACTCTGGGCCCACATCACTTCTTAGGATGTTCCTCAGGCAGATAAGATCTCCCCTGGTGCGCCGATACGCAATTGGGAACAGACCAGGGAACAGACCTGTAGACGATCTTCATAGCTAGTCCTGCGTAGTCCAACAGCGAGTCTAGTGGTAGCACATTGTGCACGCTGCAACTTAGGCAATTCACGGGCAGTGCAGGATATGTCGCGATGCTACGATAATCAAGTCTCGGGCCGGCGTGGGAAGCGTACAATAGTCTAAAAGCATCCATCGTAAACCAACTGAAAGATCTCTAAATGGATCCCAGAATGCTCCACTCATTGGCACAGACCCCATGGATGTTTGTCCGGGTCTTCAGTGATGACGTCACCATAACTCCTAGGTCTCTTTCACACGATATTCTGCGCAATCTGGTTCCCTGGAAGCTTTAGACTATTTCTGAATCAGCATGCCTCAGGTGCAGATAAGCACATTAAGCGGTGTTGACTGGAAGTGTCCAGGTGTCCACCCACTGAGACAGGGTGTTCAAACCTGCTTGAAGAGTACTCGGATCCTCTGAACCCTCGATTGTATGCCAGATTTTGATTTCATCGACATACATGACTGGTGGGTTGCGCAGTTGACCGGACAAATCATTGACATAAACTACAAAGAGGAGTGGACCAAAACAGAGCGTTGGGGGATAAAGCGTAGATAGAGATCTGGCAATACTAACGCCAAATTTCCCGTCAGTAAGGAAGTCTTGCAGCTAATTCAGCATGGTCACACCTACGCCCGGGTTGAAAAGTTTTCGCAGAAGACGATTGTGTGGCAATTCGTCTAATGCCTCTTAATCGAGACACAACTGGTTCCAGAGGTATTCGGTGACGAGGCCAATTTGTAGCACGTCGACAATGTATCATGTTTGAAATAGACCAAAAACAACTACGTGATTCTGTGCAGATGAGTTCGAACTTGTAGCATTGAGCCCGAACACTAGTCAAATGGTGTTTCAGCGTCAGTAGATGTCACATAGTTTGACTGATTAAATTTGGAAGGGTTATTTCCCCCACAGATTCTTTGCTTTGCGATCGGGAAGTTTTTGTTAGTTATATTATACGCGTTTATTCCGTGAGACCGAAATGGTCTGCTGATAAAATCACGAATGATAACCCGGAGTCTGGTCGACCTATAGAAGAATGGTGTTGAACAAAGCGAAACGGTTTTCAGTGCTAGACAGAAACCAGTTTGGTTGTACTCGGACGGACCTCGTGAAAGTTTAGTCGAAGGCAGAATTCCGGACTGATATTTTAACTATAAGTTACCAGTGAGTAACGGTACAGGATGAATTATTATTAGTGATTGGCATTGACAAACCCTTCAGATCTAATCCTCGTGCACTATGCCCAGTTCACCGATTAGAGACCAGGTTTCACCTCGGTCAGAACACATAATCCACCCGACCCAAATTTACTTGGGCACATACACTCAGATCTTCATCAGAGTTGGGACTTTCCTTCATTGTCTTGCAGTTTACTGATTTTACACTGTTTCCATCCGTTCGTTCGTTCGTTCGTGTCCGGCCTATATTAACTGTCATTCAAAACGATACCTAAACAAATTTGAAAAGTTGTGTCTAGTCGGTTCCGGATTAAACAGATTGGTTCAGTAGTTGCATACAGTTTTTTCACGTGTGTGTGGGTAGGGGAGAGGAGAGAGTTAGATAAATCAGGATCCCGGCAAAACATTTCATTCATGACAAAAATGCATAAACTCAACTTCCATTTTGGATAACCTCCGAAATACATTTGAAACTGACCGGCATGTGGTGAATATAGCTTTGAAAGTAGTATCTGTCATTCGACTGTGACTGTGGTTAAGTGGTGGACAAAACTAAAAATTCAAGTAGCCCTAATGTGTAGAATTGCTAATGTTTGGGAGATGGCTTCTTTTTGACTATACCACGTTGGAAACATCGATTCTCATCTGATCACCGAAGCTAAGGTCCCGGTTAGTGTTTGTGTGGGTGACCGGCTGGGAATACCGGGTGTTACAGCCGTCCCTTGCCTTTGAAATCCTCAGTATGGTCGAGGGTGGGTCTCTTGGGTTGTGGCTGGTAACCCTTCTCTTGCACCTCGCGAAATGCTCCTATACAATCAAGCGTCTCTAATAGCCTCTGCTGATGAAGCCCTGCTCACTGCCTTCTTGTGGCGGCGGTGTTTTCCCACCAAAGTGAGAGGACGAAAAGCCAACATCCAGGACCATAAGCGGGTTGGTGGACCACTCACTGGTAGTTCACCTAGGACAGTTGGCTAAAAGTCCTGATTCCAAACCAACCATGAGGAGCCGTACGAACCACACCCACACCCACACCCACATCCTCCTTGTTGTGGCAGTGGTCACCGGTTCGATTGGGCATCAAGGTGTACTGGGCACCTTGGACGTTTGACCCTGTTCGAAGGGCGTATGATCCGATGAACTGGACACCGGCCCCCAACGGATTGCAATTTTAGCACACCGCCTCGTTGCCTTGCGGATCAGGCTTTGTTTAGCCGAAGGTTCTGGTTGTGGATTCTTCAAAAAATATTCAGCTTCCTTGGCCTGGGAAAACTGGCAATATTCCGCCCACAAGTACATGATCATCAAGCAAATCATGTTTTTTGATAAATTTGTTGTGTACATGAGGCGTGAGCTGAATAGCTGGGAAGCACAGCTAGACAGCTGTTCCGACCCTGGTTGAGTCATGTGACAAATAACTAGGTTGTGAAAGTTTTCAACCGAGTAAAAACCTTGGACGACAATATGCTGAGACTGGCGAGGATCGATACTCGTCAGAAGCTCGCGAAGATGGGTTGTGCTCTATTGAGCATATTCGAAATGCGAAACGGCCTGACCAGCTGTCCCCGGGTTGGCCGAGTGGGTAGTATGCTTGCGTTCTACCCGTTGAGGTCCGGGGGTTCGCTATCCCCATTTGGGTCGATGGATTCGCGGGCACTGCACTGATGAGACCTGACCAGGTCGAAACAGCTGTCCGGTGCTTCCCAGATTTTCAGATCATGTCTGATTCACATGAGGGATTCATCATAAAAATCAGGATTTTCTTTTTATAAGGATTATTGTATTGTGATTTTATTTGGCATACAGTCTGGCCTCAGACGGGTGTGAAATAAGAAATATAAACCATTAGGAGAAAGTTAGTGGTGGGTGGATGAAATTTAGAAGTTTACGTAGGAATTCGGAGAGCAATGTATTCCTTACAATCCGTGCTTAAATCAACATTTTTTTCCAATGCGTTTGAATATAAGAACTTAATCGATAAGAATTACAGTGAATGAACAAACATCAACCAGATAACATACAACCCGTATCAGTGGGACTTAAATCGTTTTATTTGTTTATTTGAAGTCAAGCAAGTTCAACTATTTGAAATCAACATAAATTTGTTTCCTCGTTCCATCCTGAAAGAAAATTCGGTACCTTTTTCCTGTGGATAACCAAAGCGCTGTGTTTGTGCAAACTCCGGATCACGTCGAAAATGACAATGCGTAGGCTGGTCACATGACTCAAACAAATTACACACGAATTGATTATGATTGCAGTCGATGAACTTGTCAATATCATTTATCTGTATAACATTTCATCTTCTGATATTTACNCCCCCCCCCCCCCCGGGCACACGACCACATCATCGAAATCCCCAGCGTGGAGTGATTGATAGAGTCTGAATCTGTCTGAACTTTTGAAAAAACTTTAAGTTGACCCCTATTGGCCTGAATGATGTAATCAAAAACGTAAGTCAATAATTAAGTGTCACATTGATTCCTAAACGTGCTGTACAATTAAGGGATAAACGCCGTAATCACCGAGACCATCTATTCAGGAAACACATTGTGGTTTCTACATTTGAATATAAACAAATTACCAGAGGGAAACGAAACAGGAGAATGCAGGCTGTTCTACAATTCTGCGGTTTTCTAAAACAAAAACAAACAAACAAACTGGAATTTAAAAACCAATCATCAATGGAAAATTGTTTAATATAAATTATTTTCCATGTTTGGGACATGCGAAGAAGTTCCGTCCGGATAGGAATGACAAGCAACCACGGGGGAGAAGCCATCCATAAGAAAAAAAATGTTGGAATACTGAATACTGGAATATTGAAAAGTGAGATGATACAACACGTTGATTCCTTCACCATCAACCAAAAAAAAGAAACTTTAGATCAGTTTGGTCAATAGTCTATTTATCTGCTCCGAGATGGGAAATGACAATCAAGTGGACCAGTTCACCACCTCTCATCTTCAATTGAACCCGGAGAGTTTCCGTCAATTCGGTCAAGACTAGATGAATGAAGTTTATTGTATTGGCCACACTTATTCACTCCCTTAACAATCCCTATAAAACGTCCCCACACAAAATAATGTATTGGTGAATTTCATTGTTTATCCTACTTGCAAAAAAGTAATTCATTGTGTGCTTTTTTAATCTCTTTTCAGGATCTTGTTGTAGGCTAGCGTCATCTCTCAGCACTTATTGTATGTAGTTCCTCTTTCAGCGCTTTTCACGACATTCTTTTTTGGCGGAATAGTTTATAATATACATAATATTCTAGCTTGGACATGAATAAATCCGCAAATAGGGGACCGAGTGGGGATCCCATTTGCGACTCCATCCTTTTGGCGATAGATGTCTTCATTGAGCCTGAACTGAACGTTCGTGTGCAGAAGTACAATAACTATTTCAAGTCATCCAGAGGTATTGCAATTTTGACATTCTTTTTATTGGATTTGGTCACATACTCAATACTCAAGGTCTCTGCCATAGGAACACTAGCGACAAGTGAGCTAACGTCCATTTATATTATTTGTTGGCCATCCAAATTTACGTTTCTGATTACATCTATCAAAGCGAAAATATTGTTTTGAAGTCTACGATTAAGCGATTTAAGCTGTACAGACGATATGTCGATGACATATAATGTTTTGTGGACAGTGACGTCAAGGATATTTAATTCCGCTAATCCCAACATCAAGTTCACATTGGACGAAGAGATCAATGACGGGATTGGTTGTCTCGATATTTGGCTAAAGCCTCTCAGAGATGGTTCTATTCAGAGATCGATTTCTAGGAAACCGACTTGGAGCGGACAGTATATCCATTTCAGAAGCTTTGTGCCACTCAAACGAAAAAGAAATCCTATTCAGTGTTTCGTAAACAGTACGGTAAAAATATGCACCGATGGCACCATAAATGCAGAACTATCATTCATTCATGATGTTTTCCTACAAAATGGCTATCCAGAACGTTTTGTGGATAACGTTTTGCGAAATAACCGTCCGAGGGAAGGCTCTAGAGCGTTCGCAGAGGCTGGTAACGAAATTGGTAAAAGGTCTATATAACAAGACATACTCTGAAAGACTGCAAATATTGGGACTCTACTCATCCCAATACCGCCGATTTCGAGGGGACCTAATATTGACATATCACATACTGCACCAACCCGACCACCCTTGCAATTTTGTGCTGACTTTATCTCATAATGATCACCTCATGGTACATCCACTAAAAATAAAGACCCAGAACAGCTACCCTGATTACCGGTATCACTCGTTTGCAGTCAGAGTGTGCGGCGCATGGAATTCTTTCCCATCTGATGTGGTGTGTGCTCCTAAAGTTGAACTATTTAAATTGCAACTTGATAAAGCATTGGAACACTTAAAATTTCAACATCCGTGAACGATCACGCACATTATTATCATTGTTATTTTCTCTTTGTGAAGTCATTCAAAACATTCTGTAAAGATCCTATGGAGCATGATAAGCTTTAGCCTTGTTAAAACGCCCATAATAAAACCTCGACTTTGACTTTGACTTTAATTCGGTTCTCTCCTGCATCCGACTGCCAAGTACAATGTCTTGAAGTTTCTCAACTTTTGTCTCCATAGGGGTAGAACTTCTCGAACTGATCTTCCACAATGCGATTACTTTATCGTTTCACATTGTTCTGTCCTGCTTGCCCGTGACTCTCTCTCGTCCATATGATTGGATTAGTTTCCGTGAATTGTGGCACCTGCATTCACTCGCCCCAACACGAGACTGTCTGATTACCGACTTGCACCTTTTTTTTAATGTTTTCGTTGTCACATCCAGTCCATCCGTGCGGTAATCGCACTCCTGTTTCACAGTCAGAGTTCACTGAGCCTGCTCAAGACTGTAGATAAAATGGGGTTCTTCGCCCCCGGGTTAGCTAGGCAAGCACCCGGTCCCTTGTTACGGTTGAACCATCCGACCGATCGATAAATGAAACCGATCGGTTATGCGATCTTTGAGTCGGCATAGGAGGAGGAAGATAGGTTCCCAATCCGATGCTGCTTAAGTGAGAAATTCGGAATGGAAAACGTTCAAGCGATGATGACACTGGGTCAAGGCTTGACTCGTCTAAGATACACACACTATTTTTCCATTCTTCCAAATAGGTTCGGTAAACGGATAATCCTAATAGAATTTTGAACTTGTTTGAAGTACGGACTACTACAATATTCACTAATAGAGGCCCACGCTTTAGATATGTCCACAGAACGAAATCCGAGGGAGACAAATCAGGTGTCCTTCTAAGCCATTCGTTTGGTCTTCCTTCAACATTCCGTCCGCAGTTAAATTCTGAATCGAGGAAACTTATCACCACAAGACAATGTGAAACGACGGGGTAAGCGCACTGTATAGAAATACTGTTTGACCAATTTTCTATCATTCACATTCTAGTTATTTGTGAGTAGTGGATGATAAGTGGCATGAACTTCGATAGACCATCGATCTATCAGATATCATCTTCAGGAACAAGCTCCACTTCATCTGGTCAACTCTACTCTCAGGAATTACTGGACCCCGGTTTCGATTTCATTAGGGCTCATCAGTGCTGCATAACGAACAAACCGTCCGGGATTGGAATTCCGGATGACTTATGTGTGTGCGCTTTACCACTGTGCCAACCAGCTCACTCCGGAGTTGGTCATGTGGTTGTTCAGCTATCCGTTTAATTTAGCTAGACAACGATGAGGAGGAGGGACCCAGTGAACTACTCCAGTCGAACGTTTTTCACCGAATCGGGTCTTTCACCGGAGCTGACATAATGGGAGTTTAAAACAGGAACGGAATGGCGGATAAGCGCTCTTGACCAGGTTACTCTAAGGAGAGCGAAAGTGGAGATATGTGCTTTCCGAGTGCATGGTTGACTGGACTTAATTAAGGTTATGTCTGAAGATGGTCAGTCTAAATCAGTTAGTCTGTTTAGTTTCAAGGTAGATGGGTGTGGTAGTCAAAACAATTCCCAAAAGCGGATACATTCTGCTTAAATTTGGATGACCAAATCCCATGAAATGACTCAGATGAGTGGGTACCGATTCAGCTTAACCAGTAAACTCGTGTTCAGTGTTTCTACTCATGTATGCTTTAGGATTACTGAAGGGTGATTACTCGAACTTGATTAGCCAAAAAGTTCGTGAAGGTGTGTGTTTGTGTATGTATTTAATAAACGTGAGAGTTAGCGTCAGATACACCGTTTTCATTTTCAATAGCTCATCATCATCATCATCATCGTCAATTCCCGTTGCTAAGATAAATTGCACCGGTCATTTTTTGAAATGCTTGTGGGCTTCCGGTTTGAGTCAATAAACTCGAAGTTCTTGCTTTATCTTTAAACTGAATTAATTCTGGTGTTAGATATTTATAACAAAGGGGGATTAGATTAGGACGAGATACAGATCCCGGTGAAACTCTAAGGGGTACGTTTTTAGGAGCGTAGACAGATTTTCAAACGCTCATTGTCATTATTAGACACTAAAAAACTCCCTAATTAAGCTACTTATGAGTCCCAGGATTTCATTATTGTGAAGTTGAAGCTGAAGCTTGCAATATTTTTATTTCATAGGGACCGGATACGGTTAATTGTTTAAGATGTGAGCTTTTGTCCGTTGGAGTTCGTCAATTTCTCACCTGTTCAATGTTTCTAATTTGATGTGAAAATCTCTGCGATGGTCAACAATGACGCTGGACAGCTGTTTCGTAAAACAGCTAAAAACTTCGAAAATTAATGTTATAAACTAGTTGAGCCGTTCTCTTAACGTGTTGACCGTTGATCGTGTTACCCATAGGAGGGGGGGGAGGGGTAGAGGTTTCTGGACTCCCAACCCTAGAGTTCGCGATTCGAGTCCCGGTGGGGAAACAAAACAGTGAACACAGCTGACCGGTCGTTGTCCAATACTCTTTGCCGACCATCACAAAGGTTTGATCACAGATCTTTTGCAGCATTATTTCTTGGTTCGAAAGATTAACTGCTTTTTTAAAGTCTTTAGATATAGTGAATTCACTGTCACCCCAAATTAGAGAGCCCCCGTGCTAACCATTATTTTGATTCTACTCCGTTTCATGAAATTTGGCATATAACTATAGCATTTTGGTGATAGATAACCTACCCTGAATTCTTTAAGTTGAATTCATCACTGAATTTATGAAAAAATTCCAGTTCCCAAACTGTATTTTAGGACTCTGTGAAGGAATCGAATCTGTATCACACACCAAACCGTCATCCGTCAAGCTCTGAATGAAAAGGACACAATGGTCGGACATATCGATAAACTACATAGAAACCTTGCCAAATCCACTTACGTTCTGGGTTCATCACTGTCGTGCGAGGAACTTAATCGTTTCGAGTTATTCGTGGAATCCGTGGTGAGGGAACAAATCGAACGAAAGCGCAATATTCTACGAAAGCGACTGGATACTGCGAAACCCATCAGTGAATTCCCAACCAACCCCGAAAGATGTGTGCACAATTTTCCCTCTATGAAGCCAGACAAATTGTTAGTTGAAGTTCTGTCTCTAAGATCTCAGTTCTGCTATCCAATCGGAAGAACTGAACAACTGGATCTAGAGGTAGAATGCGAAAACCTTTTCTCACAACTGTCAGATTTATCGCCTTCTTGATCGCAAAATATGACTCGGCTGAAATCCACACAAGTGAACACATGCTATTATCCTCTCAGTAGCAAACCGGCGACCAAAGATCTAGTGATACTACAACATTGAACGATTAAACACATTGAGGACTAATCCTGATGTAATTTGGTGCATACTAGACAAGGGTACGGGTCCGATTACGTGTCCAGGATGAATAACATATTCAGTGGCTACACAAAGTTCAAGAAGATGACCGGAGAAACGGATAAAACGGAACATATCGAGCAGAAACTGTTAAAGATACTCGGAATTTGAAAAGCAGAGGTGTGTTATAGGCGCACACATGTTCGAACAAATCCAAATAATTGGAACTATAATCCCAAGGTTTATGTTCGATATGTCTGTCGCATCAGGCGGTTACATATATAAGGTGATCATAGTGTGATGGAAGGTAGTACAAAGAGGGCCCCGGCTAGCGAACGAATCAAGAACGGGACCCATCCAACCAGACGCGTAGACGTAGCGGCTGGAAGTACTTCGAGAGACAATGTTGACTACCACCCGAAACAAACGAATCGACAATTACAGCCCGACAGACGATCCGCAGGTAGCCAGAAAGTTATATACCGAATGTCACGTTGGAGCTGTCGAGCAACGTATCTCGTGCTACGATCGGGTCAAACCAGCCGAAACGGCACACGGAAGAACAGGCAACGTACGTGCCAAATGGGGACCAAAATCGGCAGGGATTGACCAACAGAAAGAGACATAAATCATCCTGCCGCGCGGTTAAGAATTGAATGTATATAACTGAATGCGTGAACCGGTTGGAATTGGATCAATAAACGTTTTCCCAGCCAGCTCGCCTTCTCGCTACAATAGTACAGATATTCGATTGGCCGATGAAAGCTCATTTATAAACGATGACGGAGGCGGGCAAACCGAGCAAACAAATATGACAAGGCTGCTGTGATAGTCAATGCTATAGAGTCCTGGAGGGGATGAGACTAACATCAACCACAATCTTAAAAACTGACTATTTTCTAGTCTCCAGTTTCCCTTCCCGATGCATGACCTAACCACACAACATCGTAGACAGCAATCAACAAAATGGGAAAGAGTCTTGATATCAATTTGCTCAGTCGGCCGAATTTCCCCATTTTCCTTATTAGGCATTGAACCGGTGCACATGTCACGCTAGTCTACCTGGCTGACTGTAAGTACCTTTGTTATAGAAACTAATGATGTTCATTTCCGTTGACGTATCTTGCATTTCTGTCGATGGATTGCTACCATTCATTCTTTGTGTTCCCAGATTGGTCAGTCTGTTTGCTAACCGCAAGTTGGTTTTGGTTGCCAGGCCATTGATGAAAAACAGTGCAATCACCAAGGCTTACCTCAATAACCCTAAATAAATCGCGAACAAATTTCGCTTTTCAAATGAAAAGTGCAACGCTCGTAGCATGGTTTCAACACTGAACTCATCTCTGGTCGTATTAGGTTTGGTGACTAAGCTTTCGTCAATGTTCGACCCATTACGACCAACTGTGCTGTAGCTCTAGCACACACGAAACAGTGCGTCATCTTTTGTGCTTATCGAGTCCCGGTTGGAAGTGCGGATTTCGAAAAAAAATTAAATTAAGTTGTTTATTGTTATCATTTTGCAGGAGAATAGCCAAAATGGAAAGGGGCAAATGTTTTAAAGTCAAGAATTGAATGTTTAGAACTATAGAAATATAAACCTCTATAAGATTCACAATAACGATCAAAACAATGAAATAAGCTATTTTAATACTATATTCACCATTAGATACCATTGAATATGGTCGTCTTAGTGAAATTTCAGTCTCGGGAAGTTAGAATATCAGGTTAGGAAATAAATTTCTAAACGATTTTCATTTTCGATGGTGAGCTTCACGCTGTTCCACATAAGATGGGTAATTTCGACTTTGCACGAAAAAACCCCAACGAAATGATCCCTAACAATGAAGACATTTGCGATTTACGGAAACAGTAGGAAGGCAACATCATTTTTCGAAATGCGCGCCAAGCCAATTTCGAAGTGTAGCATTAAGAAACTCAAACGCCACAGGAACAGCGCGAAAGTTAAATAATAGCGCGGTAGAACGGCTCCCAGTTACCTGCTGAACGGAAGCCGAGTACAATCACAGCCTTTCTTTTCCACGTCAAAGTGACAGTTTCTCAGTTCAGAATGATGATTTCTCAATTCCAGAAGACGGTTTCGCAAATCAAAATGATAGTCTCTCAAATTAATCTTAAAATGGTATAGTGTGCGCTACAAACCTAATTTGCAGTTCGGTAAGTGGCTTTGAGACGAACAAGTCAAAAAAGAATCATTGCGATAATTCTGTATCAGGTGAGCAATGGAGGATTTGGTTAAACTTCAAATGGAAATTCATCGTGTATATAGCAAATGAAGCGTGAACTGAAAAGCTCGGAAGTACAGCTGGACAGCTGTTTCGACCTGGTTCGGGGTTTCATCAGCAATGCGCGAATCCATCGGCCCGACTGGGGATCGAACCCTGGACTTCATTGGCAGAACGCAAGCGTGATATCCACTTCGCCACCGAGCAGCTGATCAGAAGGTTTTTCACTTTCCGATTTAGCACAACCCATCTTTGAAAGTTTGTTGCGGGCAACGGACCCTGCTCAACTCAGCACTAGCCTCCGGAGTTATGACTCGGTTGGAAACATTCACAACCTGACAGATTATTTCATGCCCTCGGAGGCAACTACAACTAAATCGTTACTTGTTAAGACATTTTCCCCTGGTATCGATTTGAAAGTATGGAGTGAAAATCGTCAAGGTTGATCAAACGCGTTGGGTTCCATCAAATCCTGATAGTTTTGATTACTATAGAACAGTGGGACAAGTCAGTACTGATCCCACCGGAAGTCGTCTTCAGTCGATTGCAGTGCACTTACAATCAAAGAATGTTTCACTGTGAGTAACTGAGCATTCACATTTAACTCACAATTACTTGTGAGTAGTAGTGTGGGATAATTGATATTGATTTATTGATTTGACTGATTATCCTTCGAACCTCACCTTCACGCACAATCCTCAGTTCATCGATTCAACCATACACTCGGAAGCACTAGACTCGAGTTTCACTCTTATTAGAGCTCATTAGTAGTGCATATTCACCGTCCCGTCCGGAATTTGAACTCAAATCAATCAATAACTGAGCAGTGTTGTTGGGCAATGACGCCTGCAACCAATGACACACTTTATTCAGTCTATTGATTAGATGCGAAGTAGACGAGGACAGTTAACCAGAGATGACTGCTTGAATATTTACCTCAAAATCGTCTGTTTAGCTGACATTCAAGAAAACCGATATCAACCATGATAGGAAAGAGAGAATTGCAAGAAATATTTATGTTTCAATACTTAACTTCAGTAAAATTTAATACGATAAAGATGAACGATGCAGATATATAAATTCGATCGATGAGACCAATACAATGTGTGGCGCATTTCCCAGATTGAATGTATTTACTATATCACGAGAATTAAGAACAGATTATGCCAGGAGGGATCAATGATGTCTCCCTTACACCCGAGGGTTAGTTTTATCTGATTGTTTTATTATTTAAACCATTCAGCGTAGTTCGGGAGCACAAAGCTAAGTACGTCGTCGGGATGATCCAAACCTTTTTTCTCACACACCAGCGTGTGATGAACAACAGACAGGGTAAACCCCATAGGAACGAGGATCTACTGTTCAGTGTTGGAAACCGATAACCAAAGCCCTGGAACTTGGAGTGACGAACCACATAAGGCTCCTCTAGGTTAGATATGGTATTGAACTGGACGATAGGAAAGCTGCCTACCATCAAAGTTCCGTGTGGTAGTGGCGGAGCTCGAACCTCGGACTATAGGGTCAAAAATACGCGGATGACAGTGACTAAACCATTTCAGCACCACAGTTTCTAACCTTTCCTGTGGAATTTTCTAGAAGAGTTTTTAATTCAACTTCTTATATCCGATTTCCTCATTTTTCCACACTCGTTTTTCGGCAACACCGTGACAAATGAGCGATTCTTACAAATAAAAAGCAGCCGATCGTCGGTGGGACTAAAGAGAAACCGCCTTTTGGACTTCTTTTGATGGACAATTAATGTCATTGATCCAGTGCCAAGCAAATAAATCGGACACTTCTTGGTGCACCTTCCTTCTGCTTGTTATTTGGCTGTGCAACAGCATATAATTCCGTGTCTATAGGGGTATGGGACGGAGGAAGAGGATGCCTTCTGATGCGGCAATCTTGAGGCC
Source organism: Echinostoma caproni (assembly GCA_900618425.1). Lineage (NCBI taxonomy): Eukaryota > Metazoa > Platyhelminthes > Trematoda > Plagiorchiida > Echinostomatidae > Echinostoma > Echinostoma caproni. The sequence goes on along the minus strand of UZAN01044287.1, from coordinate 22,027 downwards.
TCCAGGGGGGAGGGGAGGTTGGATCAGTTGATATAATTCAATCACCACCATCACAACCACCATAACAGCAACAGCAACACCACCACCACCAGCACTAACTTCTTCTCCAGTTCACGTTTGGCTTTTGTTCGATAATGATAATATGATCATTCACCAATTAAATAAATCGGAATAGGTGTCCAAATCACTAATTACTTACTGTCCCAGGCTCGTTCTGATTTGAGGGTGAGTGGCCTGTGAGATGCCAGCAGGTAGACCACATGGTATACGACAAGGGTTCAACGATAATTTCAAAGTCAAATAGCTCACCGTGCATTCTATGCAAACTTTTAAATGGTAAACAGCATGTATAGTGCAATTGCTTCATCGTTTACCATCGTCTCGTCCCTCTCACCCGTGACCTCCAACAAGTAAATTCCCTCTGACCCTTTCTGTGATCTGATTGGATCATTTTCCGCGATCTGCGGCGCTTAAAATCTCTCACCCCAACAC
>UZAN01044287.1:0-13627 GCA_900618425.1 Echinostoma caproni | reverse complement strand
ACTCACTTCCAATATTTCCGAAGTGTCAGATTATACGTTTTCTACTATCCCATCCAACCTTTGGTTTTATTCCACTTGTAACGAACTAGGGGACAAAGAACGTGAACGAACATTAAGGGGACGTTCTGACAGAGATATCAGTAACCACCTATCCACCAGATATCCAATTCGCTTCATTTGTGGTTATTTTTCATCAACCTCTTGGAAGTGCATGGTTCGATGGATGATTGCTATGAAAGTTTAAAACACAGCTTCCTTGGTTTCGACAGAGTGAATGTTTGCTGTGTTGTTGTGAGAATGCTGCTGGGTTGTAATATTAATAGTATTAGAGCAATAAACCCCATAACCAGTGTGTATTGTGTATTTACTGAAATATTTGGTGGTTCTTGAAGAGCTCATCATGGTATGTTGTGTGTTGTGATCACGTTTTTCTCGCCGGGTAACTGGCATTACCAACTTGACAGCCAGCAACGCGGTGATCTACCGCGGGCTATTTAAACTTTAGAACCAGTAACACCATTCCAACATCGTTTACATTGATTAATTCATCAACCTAATCACGCATAAATGTTAACCGTCACCCATCCCGAAAGGCGTACAAAAGCCCGTACGTGAATCGGTGTGAGTCACGTGAAGGCTGCTGACTACTACCACGCTCCATTGATCGGTCTTTAATCTCTCGGAACGGTTTAATGTAAACAGAACCAATTTTTATTACCTTATCTTTCGATCTCCAAGAGTTTAACCAATCTTCCCGTTGCAATTGTGATCATTAATGCTAGGATATGCGTGTTTGGACTACAATAACGCATACAATTGACATGCGTTGCACGGTTCGTGCACATTTTCTTCAAGGTCACTATCTCTTTCGGTCCTGTTGTCACATGCATTAGCCAGTATGTTTCACAGCTCGCGTATTTTTCCATTCGATTACTTTAGTTAGCTGAGTTTCTAGGGTACCACTGTCGATGCCTTGTTTTTCATCTTGAAATGCATCCTCGTCTTGTGCATTCGAACACCCGTTGGTCAGTGACACTTTTGAGAGGAATTTGGACCGGTCATCAATGAATTTATCCGCCTTATAAGATTGCTCCCCTCGACAGTGAACATCGTCGGGACCGGACAAATTCGTTGGTTCCGTGGAACCGTTCGCTCTTGTAGGGTTAGAACAACAACACAAGTTGTCAGCTGTGGCACACCTTCTGATTGGTACTTGTTAAGAGGTTGAAATAATGATTTAACAAATTTAGAGTATCAAGCTTGAATTAATCCATTCGATTGTTCAAGAGTGCCTGTTGCCTCTGAACAATGAATGAACGGGCGAATCCAAGCTTGATACTCTAAATTGATTAAGCCATTCGCACAAGGTGATAACCGTCGACCGTGTAGATCAGGAGTAAGGGTCTTAAGTCCCGACCCGACTGATCGCGGTTCGAGTCCTGACAGGGACACAAAAAGTACGCACTGGACAAAACAGCTGTCCAGTGCTCTTTGTCGGTTATCACAAGCATTTCCATCGCATTTGAATAATTTGAAAAGTTTCAGCTGCAATTAATTTTATTAAGAAAATCACCAACAAATGTTTTCTTTACCGGCCAATTACAGTTCATTATATAACTCGGAGAAACAACACAACGAGAGTGGAAAATCAGGTTTTTGATATGCGCGAAATGCGATGTTGGATATTCAAGCACTGACCACGTCCACGCTAAAGTAAGGGTTTTCACAAACTGCTTCTGTGCACACGGGTAGGAATTGTTTGTTCTTATCGTTACAGCCTCTGTGATGGATAGGAATCGGGTTTTAATATCCTTAGATCAGACTTCCGTCATTGAATAGATATGCACGAAGCGATTCCCTCACATTCTTATGATGCGGATCGTTTTGATCAGATGTGTGGCAACCTGCCTGCCCCATTATCTTATATATCAACTTGCATGATCCTATGGATAGGATCAATCTTATCACCGACCATAGCCCACACCATAAGCGTCAATAACTGACACTAATGATTCCGATAACGTTCCATGAAACGCTTGATACATAGCAAAACAAACACACGAATAAGAGCGAGAGAACCAATACCGTTTTCCGTCTTGGAGGGTTCAGTGCGAAACTCATTCGAGACCGGTACAATGTGTTCTCGTGGATTGAGTGATCATTTTCCAGAAGTATACTTTAGGGCGGAGAGTACGGTAATTGCGTTCATACTTGCAATCCAAAACACGTGATCTGTCTGCCCGATCGATACAGTTCAACTGACCGATTGAATCGTACTGAACTCACGCGTTCTCACCGCTTAAGTTATTCGCTTGCTCGGCAGTCAGTTCGACGAGAGCGACCAGTAATTCGAATTTTTGCTAACCGGATCAATGCTCTCAAAGCGATTCCTGCTCAACTTGTGTTTGTGGACGTAAAAACAAGTTCAATTGCCCCCAAATTCCATTCCCAGTAGTCAACAAGACACGTGCAATGAATAAATCATTTCTTTCAAACAGACATTTGAAATTTTGAGCAAATCCCAAAGGAACCAGATTTATCGGTTTTTCATCGATTTGGATACATTGTCATTCCGCAATAGTGGTGGTGTGATCAAGTTTACTTTTAGGATTGTCATACCACCACCGACTGTTGTTTCGTACGTTTCCGTTAGTCAAGAAGTAGCCTTCGATTGGATTCAGTATCGTTTTCTGAATACTGTTTCTACAATCCTAAACGGAATAAATGAAAGGAGAATAAAAATTATTCTCATTAGTAACGGTGTCATTGCCGATCATGAACTGTCCCAAATACCTACTCTACAACATATTTATTGACATTTAAGAGTAATATCTATTCACGTAACGGAGAAATTCTTAAGTTTTTTAACGATATACTGTTTATTTTCGTGTGTGTGTGTGAACGCTGTTGGGTTTGGACTGATGAAGATCCGAACCGCTCTGATCGTTCGTTTCTGAATTCCGTTTTTCCAAACACCAGGAATGATCATCGTTGGAGGGCGGAGTAGAATTTCACGCCTTCCATGACTGACAGTGAATCGATTTCCGATTATAGGTTTCTGTCTAGACCGAGAATCTGTGAGTGTCTGTGCTTCCGGGTTAGCGCTTATTACACTCGGATAATCTGGTACGGAGGACTAGGAGGAGGGGACCGACGGGAGGGAGCGGGTAGTCTATGGTTACGCCTCTTAGATGAATGCGATCAATCAACTGTGTGGAAGCGTCTTTTTAGTTGTATCGGTCCTGTCTAACTCGACGTCGAGTGCGCACTCGCACTCGTACACACACACACACACACACACACACACACAGGCAAGTATTTCTTTCAAACTTCAAAAGAAAACTGCACTGAAAACAGCACCTGCTGCATCACAAGATGTAGTTCGGAACTGCCATCTCGTATGATTGAAATACCAAAAAAATAACGCTTTATTTGACAATGTTCGATGAGATTAAACACTGAGCTACACAAAATTTATTAGATAATGGTATTCTTCCATTGTCGGTCTTCTTCATTGTACTGGAACACCAATTCGCACCTTCACATTTGAAATTATTCGAGTCGTACAACGAGATATATTAGTGAAACGAACTTCGGTGATCACCCCCGCGGTCATAACGAGATTGAGAATGCACCAATACGCACGTTTTGAAAGCCAAAGGGAGAGAAAGACGGCGTACAAAGAACACAATCCAACTGTGCCTGCACACATGTGTTCGAACATTCCGATCCAACTGGGAAAGACAAAACTCAGTCCCGTGCTATCGGTTTGCTGCCATGCCGTTCCATATTTCCAACCAATCAGTCATATAATCCACTGGACCTCAAATTGGGAGATGAAAGATTACTTTAGACGGTGAATGTTTCGGATTAGCTGACTCGGTTTTTTTCTCGGGTGTGGATTTTACTCCTTGGGGAATCGTTAATTCTCCACTATTTGTATGCGTCTAAACACCGTGAAACTGTTTGTGATAACCGACAAAGCGCGCTGAACAGCTGTTTCGTCCTGGTTGGGATTCGTCGGTAGTATGTACCCTCCAAACATTCACCATCTAAATTGATTGAGCCATTCACACAAGGTGGTGACCGTCGACCGTGTGCGGGTAAGGGTTTGAACTTCAGACCCCGAATGTTCGCGGTTCGACTCCTGACAGGGACGCAAAATGTACGCACTTCTGACGAGTCCCAAACAGGACGAAACAGCTGTCCCAGTGTTATTTGTCGGTTATCACAAACATTTCCACCGTATTTAAATGAAAGATAACTAACTACAACACCCGATCGCACTATGAAGCTCTTTCATATCTCTTCTCCGGATCAGCTCGGAATCCCAAACTGATTTTCTTCGATCTGTGCAGCGAACGGGGTGCAATGTAGTAGACAACTGCTATGCGTGCGCAAAACATGTCCTAACGGCAAAGATCAGTCACCTGAATTCGAGGTGACCATCACATTTCTCCGATACACTTCTAAATGGCTAATGAATTAGTCCTTCGGTATTACCAACCCACTTGGGCGGGAGGTCGGAAAAATATTTTCCAAACGCTAACACAATGTCTCTCCATCGTAAACTATAGATCGGATAGTATACAGTAAAGAACAGTAGTGAGAGAATGTTCGATGCCATGGGAACTACAGTCAACGCAAGAAAATATATTTGGATTCGGCTCAAGCCTAGGGCTCACATGCGGTCACTTCCTTCACCGTGATATCGTCAATAATGATGCAACAGCCTAGGTACGAAAAACAATCCCTGATAGTGAAATCTTTCTTTAATAATAGGTTTCAAAGCAGCATCAGTCCACCACCATTCTCACAGTATTACTTTACCCTATTTAGATTCAAACAGCACGCCAAATAAAATAACAGTGCTCATTAGAATGCTAAGTATACCGTGTGTGTCCTCCATTAGACCCAAGTATTTTGAAAACCGCACCTGATCTACTCCAATAGTTTTTCTATGCTAAAACCGAACAGAAGTGGAAAAATACGGAACCCCTGAGAAAAATTGCTGTTGGCATCGAACGCGGTATCTGATTCCCCGTAACCATTGCTTACTCGACCAGATTTAGACAAGCACAGGGATCGCAAACGGCTGAAACACCTCACGAACAGTTCTCTGCGTTGAAAGGGAATCGAATAGAACCTCACGGTGAAACCGAACTAAATGCATCCCCCAGGGCAGGGAATACTGCGACTGTTGGTTAATGTTATTCGTGACGTAACTCGAGAATTGATCATTCCAAACTCGACCTGGTTGGAATTTGGTCTATTAGTCAGGGATACTCATCTCTCTTAAAGGCATCAGGATGTGGAGTATATGCTACATATGCGTTCCTTCATCCGTTCCCCCTGGATCGTCCAATTAACTGATGCAGTTTTGTGTGACGGATACAGATAAATACTATTCCAGACTGTTTGTTCCCATCACGTTTAAGCCTGAAACCCACAATCATCTGGCATTGACCCACATTCTTTTGGCCAAAACCCGCAATGCTTAGGTTACGACCCGTAGTCGTTTAGCCTCAACGCATAAACGTTTTGTTATCCCGCTCCAGACGAGTCAGATCAAAAAGTAGCGGAATACATCCTGAGGTCAACGAATGTTGAAAAATTTTGTTTCCTACAAATTTTGATGTTGTAAAGCCTGGTTAAGAAATGAGAATGTGGCGATCGTCATCTGTTGCGCAGTTGACAATCGTAATGATATCAGGCGTTACACGATATATTGATCGGCGAAGGTTTAAGCGATACGCCCTTATTGTCAAGCCTTTTGGCGCATGTCGTGTGGATTCAGTGTTTTCAGTGAACCAGTTTTTAATGTACGAAGTAAAGAACTAAAAACACTTACCTGTTTGAATTTACTGAAAATCTCCTCCAGTAGGATAAAAGACCGTATGGTAAAATAAATCTCCGAGTGGATCATGTCTAACGATTATCCGTCTTCGACAATCCCCCTGTCTGCGTAATATCGCCCGCGTATGGTGGTAGCATCGCGTGAATAACGATAAAGTCAGACAATGTGTTAGGATCAATTAGTCTCCCGTTGAGCAAAACCATTTCACCGAAACCGTCTTATGAAAGCCTGAGCAACGTCTGTCACACCGTGTACTATTCGCAAACATCGGTCAGGACTGAAAGAAACAGCGAGGTGGACAGGCTGTGACGTGGAGCAGAGAGTTGAACAAATTGTGCTCGGATCTGGCTTCCGTCGGGGCTTCCCGGCTGGGGCCCCAAAGATTCAGATTGTCTTTGGCTGGAGACACTACGGGACATGGCATCAAGCCACACTCAGTGGCGTGAATGCATTCTCACTTGTTTGTAATCCCAAAAGTAAGGAAAAACGAAAAAAATGGGGTGCAGTAAACAAACAAAGAAATTTGTTATTCTCTCAATTTGACTGCTTTTGTTTTCTTCGCTTCTATTCCTATATTCTCCAATAGACCCAAAATTAATTTGAAGCCGTGTCTGTAAAGATCGATGTTATATATATATATCTTTGTCTGACATTCATATTTTAGGATGCCGGTGACAGACGACCCTGCTATTATGCTCAAGTTGGGTCTTTTGCTGGATAGGAGGTTTCGAACGGCTTAGCAGCCCACCTTGGAGCGTCCATACCTGCGACAGTACCATATGCTGTAGTTGGTCTCTCAGTTTTGCGTGGATGCACCCGGGAATTCCGTCTCCATTCTTTCTTTTAACTGCCTCAACGTGATTGTAGGGTTCTCATCGAAAATATCACACAATTGCTTTTAGAACTTGTCGTTGAATTTTGCTTTATAAGATCCAGGTTTTACTGTCACTTCCCAATCAGAGGCGGCGATAGCAGATGTTTTGATCTTAATACCGAGGTGTTTTGCAACTTCTTTCAAATCATCCCCTTTGCGTGAACATTCAACTACTCTCCGTCAATCTTCCACACTGGTGAAACGATGTGGCCTTTTCTGTCCATCCGATTTAACGTTCTCCACGTGGCAGATACGTAGAACGCTAGGTAAGGCACGACAAATATTACTTCCGACTATCGTGGTGTTTTGTATATAGTCTCATTAACGACTAGTCCCATGACGGTATTACAAAGGGGGATAGAGTATGTGCTATTCTTGTGATCGCAAATCGCAAATGTAACTCAAACGATACATTATTTTGCATTCACAAGCCCTTATATCACTCAAAAAGCGATCCCACGAAAATTGTATGCTCACCGTTCCTTATCTTCATACGAAGTGAACTCCGTTTTTAATAGGTGGATACATGAAAAGGCCGTGATAATATGCACCGTTCACGAAAATACACCAACCAATAACTACCATCAGTTTATTAGCACTGTAACACTTGGCACAATTAGGACGCTTGAGGCTCAGAAATTGCGGGTTTTGGCGAAAGCTTGATGGGAAAAGATGTACTAAAGGGGGTTAGCGTTTGTGAACAGTGTTTATTATTGTCGGGCTGTTAATGAATTCATCTCTGAAAAGCGGAGTTCGTTTTAGGTGGAGATGCCGCCTCGAAGCATTTCTTTTCTGTCGTATCACTTTTTGATTCAGTATTCGTTGATCTCAGAATGTTCTGATACTTTTACATCTGACTCGCTTACAGTGGCGTGACTAAAGCTTTTGCATCGAGGCTAAAAGATTACGGGTTTGAGTTAAAGGAATGCGAGTCAAGGCTAAATGTTTGTGGATCGAGATTAAAGGATTGTGGGTTTTGGCTGAAACTTGATGGACAAAGGTTTAGTTTCATGCAGCTTGGTCGATTAATTTTTGTGCACAATTTACCGAGTGCAGTGGAGAAACAGAACAGTGTGCCAAAATAGGATGAAAATATCCGGTTAAAATGAACGTTTGTGGTGAAAAATTGATGATTGTGCAGCTGACCGCAAGCCGCAATAGACAATGACGAAAGCTGTGATAGGATATGGACGTACGGGTGATTAGTGGTGGGGGTGGGTGGGGAGTTGTGGTGATGCTAGCCTCCAAGATGACGCACACCACGGAGCGACAGGTTGCAGTTTTCGGACAATGTGATCAATCAAGCTTCACGGGTGACATCAGCAAAACGCGTACGTGTCACAGCTAGACTATAAACCATTGGTCGATTGTACCAACCAATCAGAAGCCGTGCAACCCAGGCAGAACCTGAATAAAACCACGAACACTGGCACGCGATTGGCAGAGGCTTGGATGACCAATGAATTTGTTTTGTATATAGTATTTAATCCATCTGATTTCTTTCAATAAACGAATTGCTATTCCTGTGGTCTTTTCCTCACATTTGGGTTACATGGCTTACCGCGTGCAAGTACCAGTGTAATCCAGTGCTTACGTTGCGTCCGTGATTGCTAATGCGTGATTCGTATTTCGTGATCAATGCATATTACAATTACTACAAGCGTTTTGGATGGAGAACGGGTTCGAGTTTTGCTACCGAGCTCATCGATAATTTTAATCATCTACCTCATACCTGTACAAGATGATATTGATATTCTCAAAAGGAGTTCTGAATAATTTAACACCAGTGACCTTAGCAGTTTACGATTCCTATACCATCTGGATATGATTGGCTAACAAGTGGCCATAAATCCTTTTATTGTTTGATTTCTGAGTGGCAAATAATCCAGAAAACCGGTTCCTACACCAAATCAGATCTCACAGATGGTCATTCATTAGTCCCACAGGTGCCCAGCTACGCGTCAGTCAATCAATCACTGATCATTCTGATTTCAAGATTGACCAAAACGTCTCTCTAACTGATCTGGTACCATTGATTAAAATAATCTCCATATGCTTACACGTTGAGCGGCCTGCATTCCGCTTCGTGTTTGGCGAAAACCGTTGCGATCCAGTTATCTCCCCCCCCCACACACACACGCCCCGCGCGCACAATCTCTCCGCGGTCACCACAAATAGTTCGGTGTTCACTTGTTCCGACTGATTGATCGAACGTGCAATAATAGCGGGACCAATAAAACGGTTAGAGTTTTATTCACACTGCATTTATCTGGTTGAGTTTGTTCAACAACCGATCCAGTGGCTTTCGGTGTTTCGACCGTAATGGGATTTGGCGATCAGAAAGTGAGAAAATCAGTACCTATTGGGTAGAGTTATTAAGGCTCGAATAAAATTTAATCATTGTGTGCGTATGTGTTGTGGTAACCTTTGTCCAATTCGTTTATCTGATGAAAACGCGAAGATGAGCCGTATTCGGACAGCGGTGGTCTCGGGAGGTCAAAGTCATTAAAACAATTGTCCGTGGGGTCGTGTATTCGAATTCGAATTCGTCAACCATCGCTTATCTTCCTCTTCAGATATATTAACTTATGAAGCCCTTGGATTGGTCAAAGTCTCTTTCGATAGAAACGGACTGTACAATGTTATATTCAGCAAATCAATTCGAAAATAAAACATTCTCCTCAGTAGTATTCGATTTTTTGATCGAAGACGCTCAGGAGGAGAAGGAGAATAGATGGCGGGAGAGGTCGAAAGATTATCGTTCCAAGCAATCGTACCTCGCTTGAGCACCCAATAAGTAAGAATCGTATCACAAACGTTGAGAAGGTCGCCTTAATTGGTGATTAAGTTTCTGAGATAACACGGGTCAGCGTTGTGTCCCGTAGAAGCAAATAAATACGTAAGCGGTAAATTAAGTGGTTATTCTATTTTCCAGTATGTAAACGTAAACGTAAGCAGTCCGTAGGCCGATGAGTAAGCACTGCGTCAGCACACATACTGGCAGGCACAAACTGATGTAAGCGTTATCAAAAACAGAATCTCTTCATGTCGACAGCCAACGAACCAATCAATGCGGACAGGTCAATACTGATATCTGTTTTGCTGAGGTGTATTGACCTTAACCTGCGTGTGGTGGCGGCAGCGTCGATCAATCATGCGATGTGCGGTAAACAGTTCAGTCAACCCAGCAAACAAGCGGAAATAATGGTTGTAGTGGGTTATCAGTTCAGTTTAATTTGCACAACCATTAACTATGCACTTGCGTGCGCCGGTTTTGGTTTCTGTCTTTTGGCTGCCCATTTGGATGAGGAATAGAAGACAGGAGAGTTGAAAGTAGGGTCGAACAGAAAACACCGAATATCCGTGGTCTAAGGTTGCAAAAAAATTGAGGGGATGTACGAACGGCACTGTTTACGATACACCCATATCACTCAGTGTCTATAACTATCGGTTACAATCATCCCGAGGTCTCCATCCAGCGAGCCTAACGGGATCTATGTGACCCAGTCCCCTGGTCAGGCTTTTCATAACCTCGTACCAGGTCTTAACTTGATCACCCCTGGCTTTTTTTCACTCGGTGTCTGCTTCGGCGAACAGCGCTCGCCGTGGCAACCTATCTGGTGACATGCGTGACACATGTCTCAACCAACATAATCTATGGACCACTTGCTCAAATGGGCGACCGCGGTTACCTAAAACTCTACGCCTAACCTCTGCATTGCTCGTCCGGTTGCCCCACCAGTTTCGTGCAATGCTGCATAGACAGTGGTATTCAAACACCGACATTCTATCTTTGTACTGTTTCCTAAATGGTCAAGTTTCTGCGCCGTATAGCAGAACTGGCCGAACTGCCGCGGCATACACTCGACCCTTCACAGACAGCCGGATGTCGCGACGGCGCCACAGATGTCTCAAGTTGGCAAATGCCAACAGAGCCTTCTATTTGCGAGAAGACACTTCATCCGTGATGCATCCATCCACCTGCTCTATTACTTCCCCAGTCAGAGTGAGATTGGGGACTGGACCAAACCAATTCTGGAGCAACATATTACACCTTGGAGGTGCAAAACGCATACCGAACATGGCTACACTAGCACTCAAACTATCCAGAAAAGCTTGCGTCTTACCTGGATATTCACTTAGTAGCACAATATCGTCTGTATACTCCAGATCAGACAGTCTGTCACCTGGGAGTAAAACGACACCGCTATTCTCGCACGAGGATAGGGCTTTTTCCATAATCAGATCTATAACAAAGTTAAATGGAAAAGGGAGGAGAGGGCAACCCTGTAGAACACCACTTTTCGTGGTGAACTCGGGTGAAAACGTGCCATAAGCTCGGACTCGGCTTCGGCTATGAGTATGGAGGGAAAGGCAGTGCTAAACTTCAGAGTGGTCGACTGAGTCGAACGCCGCTTTCTGATCGAGGACGACAGAGATGGTGTGTCTACGTAAAGAATGTCGGTGCTCCAGAGTTTGTCGAAGAGTGAAGATGTGGTCGATACAACCTCGACCGGGTTAAAAAACTAGCCTGGTTCTCCCGCGTGCACCGTTCACATGTGACAGACAATCGTCGGAGTATAATGNCAAGAGGATCTGTCACCTTTCTTTTAAATCGGTATTATCACCGATTCACACCGTTCAGTTGGAACCTCTTCCCTCTCTCACTCGGAGCCCAGGAGTTTTGTGAACTGCAAAACCAAGGCTGAATCTCCATCCTTGAAAACCGACGGGTACAGCCCGTCTGGGCCAGAAGCCTTAGGCCTTTTGAGACAACTTATTTCTTGGGTAACCTCCATTTCAGATGGAGGAATAGCATCAACTGGCAGTATTTGCCCGGTCAAGGTGGAGGGTGAAAGATCAGATGTCGAGGGGGGCAGTTGGACGGAGCCTTGAAATGTTCAGCCCATCGATCAAGACGGCATTGCTGATCGTGAGTCAGTGTGTCATTAGATTCCTTAATTACCTCATGCTTATTTTCCTAGCACCCGTATTCCTAATTAGACGGGAAAGATTGTGACTATTACCAATAGCCGCATCCTTCTCCATCTCTCTACACTTCCCTATCCACCACTTCTAGCGGTCATTCCTCAGACTCCTGCTGAGCTGACGTTTGAGGGATTTTCGCACTGTGTCATATGCGGCATCTGGAGGAAGGGTTCTGCGGGCGTCCAACAGGGCAGTCGAGGTCGATGGGATCCATTAATTATGTTTTGAGCCTGTGTGGGGGTCTGACGTTGTTTTTATTGATATTTGCATAGCTTCCTTGATTTGTTTCCAGTGTTCATTGAGTCATTCGGCTGGTGGTTGAACTGACAGGCCATCGGAGAGTTCCGCTCCGAAGGCCGATTTGTAATAATCGCTGATGTATCGTATCGGTTGTCGGGGGCTTTTTGCGGTTATTTGCCAGGCGTAAAGGTAACAAGGTATGGTCTGTATCCACAGCTGTTGATCAGTAAGAGAGACAGTCTTGAATCGATCCCCTCCAGCGGTAACTGATGGCGATGTGGTCGATTTGGGTCCAGCGCTGTGAAGAGGTTGGCGGTTTCCATATAAGGCGGTGTCGTTTCTCATGTGAGAATTTCGTGCCTGACAAAAGCAATCCGTGGCTGGCACAGCGTTGAAGTAGGCGATTTCTGTGGCTGGGATTGCATGTGGTCCACCAAGAAGCCTCTCTGATTCGTCCTGGGATCCCCCTTGAGCATTGAAGTCTCCGGCGACTACTGCAATGTCCGTTGATCGAACACCTTGGAGTAAGCGAGAAGGATCCTTGTAGAACTCACCCTTGATTTTAGGTCTGTGCATACACCGATACGACGAACAAGCATCGACGCCTCATTTTGTAGCTCGTGACCCGTGCTGAACCGTTGAGACGTACAGCTCACAGTCGGCTACTGACTGGAATCTAGTCAAGAAGCGAGCGCTCATCTTTGGCACTTGGTGCAATCCCAACAACAGCGACACTGCGAGCTTTGGATGCCCAATTGCCTGACACACGAAGGGTGAAGCGCGAGTTTGAGGTTGGATTAGGGGAACGCAGGGATATAACGGAAGTAGGGTCTCGTATGCGTGTTTCGGAGACACAACATACATGTAAATTGAAAGTTTCAAGGATTCTAGCTAAGGCAGCTTGTTGACCAATCTGATAGTGTGCGAACATTGAACGCGGCTAAATGAAAACGGGATTTCGGTTTCAGAAATCCTATAACTTCTGATTGTCTGGCCCTGCTTGTTAAACGTTGATTGATATTCGATGGGTGGCGTAAACAGGAGGTATCTGGGATTATTCGGGATTGAGAAAAATAACTGGACAGATGGGAAAGATGGCTTTCCAAATGGATACCTAAAAATTTGGGACACGGCACACTTCGTGGCAGCCCACACCGATGAAGGGGATTTTCTTTGGGAACTCCAACCGGAGCCCTTAACTCAAAAGTCTGACCCACAAGGCACAAGGGGCGTCAATCCAAGGCAGCAGCGTGAACGGAGCACCCGTTTGGGAGCTTCTAGAGATCTGTCACGCAAGACATTTGAATTTCGATAATTTATGTTATTCGCTGGTGCGTTGATTATCGGTCCGCCTTTCGGGATCTGCCCTTAGCCTCATGTATCCAATGAGAAAAGCGGAACGTGGACGGAACAGCACCTCATTCACATGGAGCCGCCCAGCTTGGACGGACGGTAGCTGTCCAATAAAGTCAGATGGTTTCTCCCACCGTCGAGAGAAAGCCTTAGTTACCCAGCTCCTACATCCACCTAGTGGGGCCTTTTGACCGGTAAACTACCCCTCGTTGTGTTTATTTACTGAAATGGCCTCTTCAGAAGCTGGAGTGGATAGTCAAGGGAAGCCAGGAGGTGCCCAAGCAGCTGGCTTTGTGAGACTGAGCTTTGTTTGG
>UZAN01044286.1:15378-33191 GCA_900618425.1 Echinostoma caproni | reverse complement strand
AAGGATAGTGTTCGCTCTGAGCTTTCTAATGCATTTGGTAATTAACTCACACCTTTGTATGTTTTCACATCCCACTTTTTCCCCCTGTTTTTACCAGAATTGTAACGGTGGTCTATTTTTTGGCTGTAAGCTTGTATATATATATATATATAACTCGCTAAAGCTTGAATACAATACAATACAATAAACAGTCATAATCCATAGAAGCCAACGAAAACGCAGGCGTTTTTAGTTACCACAAATACGCTCCAACAGACGTACGGTGCTTTGTAAAACATAATAGATCCATTTGGTCAGAATTATGCGTGTAATTGTTGTGTTTGGCATGTGAGCCCCACAACTCCACTCTAATTGCGCTTAACAGATTCCGCCTGTATGTGATACTCAGTAGGATTGATAAATTCTGAAGTCAATTCTAAAATCCATTCTGTACTTATGTATGTACAAAATCTGCAGATTGTGGCAAGCATCCGTGGTGCATAAATAATACAAATTTGATTGGTATGAATAAACCAATGTCAGACAAATGTAGTAAGAAAAACATGGCAGTAAACTAGCTAATTTACAATGATTCATCCACTAGCTAATACATCATAATTTATGCCATCATGGTTGGTGAAATGGAAGTTTGTGATAGACTAGGATAAAACCTTTTTTTAGTTCTATGACCTAAAGTAATCTCACTAGATCATCACATACTCATCGGTTCTGGTCATCAAAAGATAGGGCTAGTTGTGTCAAGTGTAGTGATGGACAAGAGACACCGAGTGTTCTTACAAATGCTGTTGCGGTATCTAACAGGGTTTATTAGACAGAATGATTCCGTTTTTGGTTTGGCCGAGGTGCGACTCCAAAACCTTTTAGATCGACGGCTTTAAATTGTATGGAAGGGGGATGTATTACTTTGACCACATTCACTACGTGATTAAACTCAAATAGGTGTGACAAATGAGGGTTTGGGCATGGGTCGAACTGCCGGATCAGAATATCGAGGGATTGTGATCATCGCGGAGGTGATCGCGATCGAACTGGGTATCCCCTTTAGGTGCTCAAAAACAACCTTTTAGAGCTCTCAAATGGAAAAGGCTATCGGTCGCTAGCAGAAATACATAACAACAACATCAACAACACCAAAGCCATTCATGACAAAGATTACAGCATTGGTTTCTTGGCTGTTATTTGCTAGTTTGATTTCGCAGTCCAACCCACATCACAGCCTCGTGAATTGTTCTCCATCCCCTGACCCATTTTCAATTTGTTCAGCATAACTGTGCTTAATTTGACCAGTTGACGAGGCACCAAAAAATGAATATTTGTATGCAACTTTGCCACTTCGAATACATGTAAATCGATCGATATATTTCGGAAACTAATCACTTCACCATTAGGCGAATCAAACTGGTGTCCGCAGAATCATTCAGAGAAACATTCATTCGTGGAGTCACATATGACTAGTTACTGTTCTTTCCTGTACAAATTTATTCAAAAACAGGTTGCATGATGTGACGTGATAGGTAGGATGAAACTAAGCAGATAGAGTACCTACGAGTGGGATTGATTCTAAAATACGGAACGATAATGAGGAAAAACGTATGTATGTGTGCTGTGACAGCACACGGGCAATATCGAAAATACTATTTCGTTTGGGAGAGGAAGTGAGGCAGATACGAAATTTTCCCTCTCTCTGTGTGTAACGATTTATGTAAACTGCTCATTCATAAATGTCTAAAGGAATACGAGGTTTTTCAATCCTTGCAAATGAGTCTTAGGCAATGGGAACTAAATGAATTTACTACTTTCATAACTATTGATGTAACAACGTAAACCAAAATAACAGGTGAAACTTCTTAGTCAGTCGGAATCAATATAAACCTTTCTCACTCCAACCGCACAGGTAATTGTGAGTTAATTACAAAATGTTTGAGTACAAGTATTTTCTATTTTACCGCTCACCGATTCGATACCGGCATTTTCGGGAGTGAAAAGTGCACGGGAACAGATCCGTGCTGGTGCAATGTTCCCTCACAATGATCGAATGAGTCAGTTTGTTGTTTGCCGTTCCGCTCACACTCCGCCGTGTTGATCAATTTCCCGGATTTCATTTTCAGTTCCAACCAAAGAACACATTTTACGCGTCCAGTGAGAGATGCACTGAGAAGTACCAAGGGACGAATAGTTGTTCGCACCAGAGTGGCCAGTTTTGCTATACCAATATGGGGGAATAGTGTGAATGAATAGGAATAAGCGTAATTCCAAATTTACCCATACCAGTAATGTCTGGACGAAAGAAAGAAAATGGAAAATCAGAATTCATTAGAAAAATACAGTAGACCTATTAGGTAAGTGAATCCAGTGTTTTGGAAGAACTGTGTGAGAATAACACGGTGGATACCTGATTCATTTTACATCAAAATATATATTGCATGAAATTGACGCAATAAGGGAAACTTTGGATGACAGTTCAAACGAATAATCTGTCACTTTTATCTGACTTCAATATAGGCTGAATCTGTGGATAGGCAGGCATTACTGGTCGTTTTACGTGATCATAATGGTGCTATAATTTCACAAGGCGGCGCCTGGTCGCGGAAAGTAGTTTATTGCATGAGTTTATTACATTAGTGCGTTCAAGCTACGGAGCAAGTTCAGTGATGTCCAGGACAACGTCATGTTGAAAGGGGATACATTAAATTTCAACAAAGAAACATGTTTCTTGAGGTATATAGTGGTTATATGACTCGATGTAGTATTCATTATATAGAGTGATAACTTAAAATAACCGCTGACTCCACAACAGCGGCTGTGTGCAACTCAGAACAGATGGGAAATCCGGTTTTTGATCTAGCAAATGAAACAAGTGCGATTTGCAGCAGAGACACAAAGCGAGAGAAGATACGGCTACAAATACCAGTATTCTCAAACGAGGTGTACGGGAATCCCTAAGTTGACAAGGTGATTCAGTGCGGTGAGAACATTTTAAAAGGAACAAGGAATTTGGTTTAGCCTTTTTTGCTACTTGAAAGAGATATATCAGAGACCGTCGTACAACAACGAACATCTGAAGGACATTGTGAAGCCAAATCTGTTTTATATGGAGATAAATTGTGTTTGAAGCTAATATAATAAATGATCAAGGTTATGTGATTAGCTCAACCATTTGCAAGTCCCTTTGAAACAACGTTCAGAGTCTGGAGGGTCAGGTGAACATGCAAACGCAACGTGTTCGGGGATGAACACTAAAACAAACAAGCCCCTCACAAGTTCGAAACGTATATGAAACTATTCACATTGTAAACTTGCTTGCGGTATTCCAACCCCGGTAAATATTAGTCGGAAAGAAAGAGATAGAAGCCTCCAACTCACCGTCCTTATGAGCTCTTAAACAACCACTTCACCTGTGGCAGTTTCCGCACACCACTCATCCATACAAATGGATGAATGAATAAGGAATTGTATGACCATTGTCTTTGAACTTAAATGACCGCAAGATGTAAATTTTCCTTTTCCACAAAAACCACTTTCTGTTCTACTATTAGCATAAACCTATTGTTATTGGCCTGAATACAAAGGATAGAACTGGAGGTTTTAATCGCTTTGAGTTCGATTACATTGTGTCCGGTAGGATTGTTCACAGATTGAAACCTGACTCACTTGCAGGAGGTTTTCACCACGGATACGTATGCACATTGCAGACAGTGGGATAAAATTTCCATATTTCGAAGGAGCAATTCACCATCCAATGATTTTGATAAAGTTTGCATGATGAACCAATCACTTCACTTTGTTGTTTTCCAACAAAGATTCTGCATGGTTATATAGATTAGCTCGTATAATTGGAACGTCCCTGAATGTGTATATAATTTCGACAAAGTGACAGTCGAGGTGAATTATTATGGGAATTATAAACCTCGACAAAATGTTAAAATATCCGCAAGTCTGATGATCAGTTTTGTCTAAACGTCCGAAAACCGTGATTGGGAAGTCCTATTTATAAAACAATACGTCAGCATTATGTTAATGATGACTACACGGCTTAAGGCAACAGGAAGATCTGTTCTGGAATATTCTGCCTTGGGGATCATAACGTTATCGAGGACAGCACCATCCATTGCCGTTAACAATTTGATAAGGGAATCTAAAAATTGTTCTCCGCATCATCAAACCTGCAGACGAATCGCAAACACATCATGAGAATCTTATAATCTACTCTAGTTCTCTTTATGGCAGAAGTACACCAAATATTTTCACTTACAATGTGTACCGATTGAGACTCGATTGTGCATCATGATGATACTTGGGTCGCAGTAATTTGTAGAAACTGCACTTAATTCAACATTAAGATCATGGACCATCCTCCAGTTAAGCAAAACACCAAGCATGTGCATGTTTGGGATTGGTAGCCTGTGATACCTCAGCGCATAAAACCCAATCCTTGGGATGTGGTGGTTTCTGAATCTTTGAGGTCATGGATGGACGTGTGATTCGAAGCACACCATTCTACATATTCACTCACTCGATGGTTCCAATGCGGAGTGAAAATATAAACTAGTTTTAATGTTTGCACTCAACAAGAATGATTTTGACCTAACTTGCCTCTCATATGTTGATCTGAGCAGTGGCAAACGTTTGCAAACTAGTCTGATAAGTTTTCTGATGGATTTGGTGCATTATTTTAATTCAGTTATAATTTAGTGCTATGGGAGCACTTAGAATCCAAAACGACACAATTCAAGGATTAATGAGAAGAGAAACTGTACCAACTGAGACAGAATTCCCAGACGAAAGTAATTCACAAGCCAGTGCCGGTCTGGAAATATTAACTGGCAGTATGAAAAATACCCGAGCCCCTTGGAATTTTGCTAATGTAAGATCATAAACGGTAAAATTGTGGTTCAATACTGTTTGTACGGAATCGCAGAAATAATATGCGAGGTAATTCCCTTGAACTAATGCACGACGTGTTACTTCAGTAAGTGCAGTTGTACATTCGCACACGAACATGTATGCAGGTAGAAATGTAAGCGCGAACAATCAGCGCACCAAGACACTGGCTTCGACGTCTACTTCAAGGTCAAAGGTCATTCGTGTTGGTGATGTGTGGGTGAAAATATATACTCGCTGACAGGACCATGTCCGTGAACTGGGTCGATCAATCGTCTGATGGCGAGTACGTGTGCATGTGCACATGGGGCTACCTGCGTCAAGCAATCAAATACTTCATCATACGAAGGTGTAGGCGTTTTCAAACTGGTGTGAAAACGCAATTGCTCAATCAGTCACTAAGATTTGGTGATCAGCCTTGATCCGTTAGCGTTGAGTCGACGCCGATGAGTAGACGTACCATGCATGAAAACAAACAACACAGCTATCATTTTATTAGGAGAATTAGCGGAAACAAAAGTGATTTGCAGAAGGCCCTTGAAAGTCACCTCCCACCCGGAAACTATTTAGACAAAATGCACTGCACTGCTTCAGTTGCGTTCCGTTTCAAACAATAGCTCTTCTACACATTATTCTATATGACGAAAGTATTTGTCTAATAGGAAAATAAGAACGCACTGAATACTGTCCTCTCCAACCAGATATGAGTTTTAACCTACTGATAAGTGACCGCGACTGCTCTGTTATCGGGATATCGGTTAACCATCGAGTTTTTTCCTGCAGGACTAATCAATGCAGCAGTAGACATCAAAATGTTTTAGAAACATGATGAAAGAGATTACTTTACCATATATACAAGAAATTTCAAAGGAGTGGTGATCTGGTTGTAGTGCACTCCATATTGTACAGACTCAAAAGTTCATAGAAGTCGATAATGATTCATTTGCATCCGCTTCCGGGCTAATTTAAGCATTTTAGGCTTTATCCTTGAGTAGCATATACCCTTGAATTATTTTTTCAGTGTGCATATCAACAGAATATTGGATGTTTTCTCAAATGAACAAAAACCATCACTATAAATAGAATACAATTACTGGTTGACAGTTCGTATCCGTGATAATTACATTGTCGATACGGAACAATGCACAGCCACAACTAATTAAAGATTTCAAACCTATTTGGTGGAACTAATACAAAGCGTTCGTACATTCATGGGATTGCTCTGCATAAGTCATTTTGACTGCGTGTTGTGAGAGTGTCACACCTATCAAGAGTGGTTCGATAAGAAAAAATGCGCATGATGATTCTGTTCACTGTTTGTCTCTACCCACTTTTGTGCAATGTACAACATGCTCATATACGTGTTGTGGAATGCATTATTCGGTAAAATTAACAGCTGTAGTGTGCTTCGTTTCTGCGAAAAACATTTTTGATGGCAAACGGAATGTTTTGACAAAGATATGAGACCTATTCCCAAATTCAGATTAAAAAATAACCACGCTTTTCACATCTATCTAAATATGAGTTCGCTGTGCCGAATTGGAGGCCTAGGGCATACTGTAAAACAGTCATAGGCAAACCGCACGCGTTTCTGGCTGTTACAGGGTGATTTCTCATTTGTCGGTTTCAAAAAGATATAAGAAAAAAACGATGAAACATTCACATGGTACCAATATTTCGAATACTAAAACAAAAATCACTGGAACTTGTGTCCTTTCACATCGTAATTTTTTAACCATGTATCTTTATGGGAATGAGAGAAAGCCGAAAGAAAAGACAAATGATTGAAATTTATCACTGGATTATATCTTCATATTTACACAGTAAGGCATAGGAACTTCAAAACAGTTCAGATTTTGGAATATTTCTATTGTTTTATGAGGACACAAATCTGGAAAACAGACAATTTTAAATAGATCATTTTTTTCCTGTTCAGATCTTATAAAGGCATTGTGTGCCCAAGGGTATTTCTGTTCCTCAATCAAAGTTCATGCATGCTTAATCGTCACGTTCACCCTATCCAAATTCCCATTTCCAATTAGACACTCAAAACTTTAAAAAGAGTAAATGTCTAAGCCTCGAAAATCCTCGATCGTGGTACAGGCTAGGAAACGTTTCCTGGAAAATAGTTGTTCTTCCTTAAATGGATATTTTGATCGGCTATTTTGCAATGTGAATGGAAGCTAACCATTGGACAGATATTTCATCCTTGTTGCGGCTCATCAACAGCGCACGCAATAGGAGTAGGGTAAGAATCTCGTAGTTGTATTTCGGAGTTACGTGTTTGAGAATGCTTCATTAAATAAGGCTTCTTTTAGGCACAACATGTGCGAGTTACCTTTATGCTTCCATGTTACCATTTTGTTAAAAATGCTATCAAACTGAACTCAGAGAAAGGTTCTTGTATCATGTGATTGCTCCTTAGGGTATAGTCGGTCACTTCCTTTGACCCAACACCAACTAAATGAGACGTAGTATGCCACATTTAAATCAATCCGAAAGCCTGCAACCAATTCAGGTATACCTACATCTGAAAAACGTGAATTTAAAATCCTTATCAAGCCCGGTATCGGTTGACTGACACATTGGTAATATGCGCCTTCCTTGAATTGGTTCTAGATTTCAAATCCCAGAAGAAACGGCACTAATGATGAGCTTTAATGAGAGCGAAACTCTTGTATAATATTTCCCGAGTATGTGGCTGAATGAATGAAGATATAGTGTGACGGATGATCATTTGAAATCAATGAAAATTTAACCAAAATTACTACTCACAAGTCATTGTGAATGAAATGTAAATTAAAAACTATGACCCAGCAAATTTAATGCAGTAAGCATACCTGAACTTGCTCCGTTCATTTGGATTTGCAGGAAGCTTTCTTTTAAAAAAAATGATCGGTAGCATATATCCCCATTTGGTGACTGTCGAACCAAAATCAAGATAACTAACTATGTCTGAAGACGACATCTAAACAAACATGAACTTGCAACTCCAGAATTGATACTGACGTTCGCCGCAATAAATCATTTCAATCATATCAATTGTATATTGGGATCCCCAATCGATATGACCTTTCAGATTCACAAATTTGATTTGTAATTTGGTAACTGCTCTAAAGACCTTACCGATAAAAGTTTTACCTCGTCTCTGAGCATACCTTTCTTGTTGAGCATATTCACATTTAAGGTGATCACATGTATCAAGAACTNGGTCAATGAAAATACAAATTGGACAGAGATAAATGATCCCAATCTCAGACTGTGTTGACTCAAAAGATATACTTTGCGCACAAATCTACTTCGGCAAAATACAAATCTCCTCAGCGTTTCGATGAATAGCTGGTGTAGTTGCATTAAGTTCGTGTTCTGCAATGTCGGTTGGTACTTTTATATCGAGGTCGGTCTAGGTATTTTGCGGTGAACGGTAATAAATATCCTGGAGTTGTAAATTCATGATTTATTTAGATATTATCTTAAAGAATATATTTTCGCCAATGTTTTCCGGCCTCATAGAAAAGGTCGGCAAATTCCGTGAGTCAAAAGTATATTATACGTTTATATCTCTACCTAGGTGACAACAATCAATAAAAATGAGCATAAAGTACCACATTATCTCATACCGATGCTTTTGAGTTTGAAATTCTGAACTGAGTCAAAATGGCTTTCGGCATAATTTGTTCTTGATCAATCCACCTAACAATAACAAGACAAAACGATACACCTAATGGACCACAAAACACAGGTTTACGATGTACAGTTTCCACTATTCCTATTTCCAGCTGCATTCGCACGCCCAAATTGATCATTGGTTATCGTTCCTGGCCCTGGAATTTGCTGATGGTTCAGTATCCCAGCCACATAGTCTCCTGATAAATTTATGCGCTAATCTAACTACCGTGAAGCTAACTCAAATATCAAGCATGACTCATATGGTATGAGATTTTTCCCCACAGCAAATATTCCCGAACATCTTACGCACCATTTTCTTGCGACAGGGTGATGTGTCGTGTTGATACGAAAATCAAACAGTTCGCGTCTACCGTTTGTAGAGTGCCCACTGCGGTGACAAAATCTTGTGTGAAAGAACAACCATTTGTCAAGACGGCATTTAGGTGTTGTGACGTTCTACAGCTCTGTCTGACAGAATAGATAATCATTTCGTTGTGCAAAACTCCGACAATATTTTCTTTGTTGAAACCATAATTTTCCAGTTTCACTGAAATCTAGAGCGAAAAAGTGATTAATCTCATCGTATATCACTAAACATTACACATATCAACTAAAACTAAGCCAATAGTTAAAATATTTCATGTGAGTAAGGGAGGACTTGATTAAATTTTAAATGGGAATTCGTCGTGTATATAGCAAATGAAGCGTGAGCTGAAAAGCTAGGGCGCACTGGACAGCTGTTTCGACCTGGTTTCCATTCACCTGCTTAAAACTTTTTATAATACGGTAAATTGAAGTGAGTCACAAAGATCAACGTATAGTCTCGCTTAACCTTTTTTCAAGCAAGTACGCTTATAAACGTATACCGGAAACATTAAGGTCTCGATTGAATCGAGACGCACCAAAATTATAAACATTCTTTCCTAATCGCTATCTTTAATCCCTCGTCACACCGATATACTTCCATCTGAAACCACATTCCCATTTCACGAGATCTATCACAGTTCTAGTACTTTCTAGAGTGAATGATTCAAAAAATTCATTCAGCACCTGTTTGCTTTCCAAGACTGAGTTTAGTCAACTCTATGCTTTCTTAAAACGTAACGGAGACAATCAGCTAGTCTGGAGGCTTTATGCTGTTTGGGATAATTTATTTCCCAGTACACTCCATTCATAAAACAGGAGTAATTTTAACTGGTAAATGTTGCTCAGTAATAGCTGGAGGTGGAGCATCGAATGTCAATAGAGGCCAGCTGAGTTGGGCCTTAAAATGTTCTACACATTGCTCAAAGATAAGCAGTCTTTCATATCTCGCAACACTGCTACCCACTACTCTATATAGTTATTCCCCGAGCCCTTGATGAGTTAGTATTTAGATAAGCCGAGGATAGAGCTACATTTAGCATCCCAAGTTGTTTCTCAAGTGTCCGAGGAAGCAGATTTTGGGAAGATCTATTTTGTGTGCTTAGATCTTGCACCAAAATTCATCTATCGTTAGATAGATATTGGAACAGCTTCCGGCATTCCATAGTTATTAGACAGGTGGGTGAACTGAGAGGCTATGAAATAGCTCTGCTCAGAAGGCTGATTTATTTAGTATACATCGTACTACGAGCATCTATTTTCGACTGCTCTTTGCCGTTGTTAATCAAATTTAGACAGATTCTACTTTGTACTACTAGGTTTATACCCACCAGTGATCACAGCAATCTATAATGGATCTCGCTGGCGGTAGTTGATGACGATTTGATCGAATACAGGGTCTCGTTTCCTGTTGGAAAAGTTGATGCTCGACAGGAGCAAGCAATTTGTGCTCTGCGCAGTCGTAATTCAGTTTTTAGAACAACCCACAATGTAATTTTGTGCTCCGGTTTGATTTTATTTCGCACGATTGTCCATTTGGATGACGAAGTAAATGGATAATAGCAGTGTTCAGATCAGTACCAAGGATAAAACCTAGAATTCGTGAAAATTGAGTGCAAAGAAATTGATTGGAGGTACGAAAACAACTGTTTACGACACTCAGTTTTTCTAACCATTGGTTATAATAATCCCGAGGTCCCCATCCATGGAGCCCAACGGAACCAATATGACCGAGCCTCCTGGTCA
This sequence comes from Echinostoma caproni, assembly GCA_900618425.1. Taxonomy (NCBI): domain Eukaryota; kingdom Metazoa; phylum Platyhelminthes; class Trematoda; order Plagiorchiida; family Echinostomatidae; genus Echinostoma; species Echinostoma caproni. The sequence continues at coordinate 22,532 of UZAN01044286.1, read as the reverse complement.
GAGTTTAATACCCTCAAGTTGGGTCTTCATTTGATCATCCTTTATTTTTCCGATCGTCTGCCTCGGCAAATTACGCGCCCTGTGGCAATCTATTTAATGCCATGCGTAACACATGTCTCAACTAACTCCATCCATTGAAGTCAATTACTTGCTCCAGTGGGTGACCACGATTAGCCAAAACTCTTCTCCTAACCTGAGCATTACTTGTCTGGTTTCGGCACCACACCTGTGCAACGAGATGTAGACAGCGGTGCTGAACTATGGACAGTTTATCTTTATCCTGTTTCCGTGATGGCCAAGTGTCTGCGCCGTATAGCAGAACTGGACGAAATGCTGCAGCCTACGACCCATCCTTCCCAAACAACCGGATGTCGAGATGGTGCCGTAAATGTCTAAAATTTGCAAAAGACAATGAAGCTTTCTGTATGCGTGCGGATACTTCATCTGTGATGTGTTCGCCGGGTGAGGCGTGGCGGCCTAAATAGCAAATTTTATTCACTATCTCTTATTTCTTCAGTTGGAGTGAGGTTGAAGATGCAAAACGCGTGCTCAACACTACACTAGCATTCAAAGTTGAAGTAAGCTATCGCTGTTGTGAGTGGGCCACCTAGGCAATGTCCTGATTCACCTGGGCATCCCACCAGAACATTAGAAAAACAGCGACTACTACGCTATCCGTGGACCAAACACTGGAGCAGTTGAGAATGGTTCTTGAAATAAATCGTCCATCATTTCATTAGTACTATAATCGGTCGGTGCACACACGAACACAACATATGAGCGTCGGCGCTTCGTTTTCAGTGCTGACCCGAACTGAACCATCGACGCAAACAACACGATAATTAAGGTCGAAAGTTGTATGCATAGTTCAAAGATATGGCATATATATGACATATATGTAGATGGTTTCAAGGGTTCTAGCCCAAACAGGGTGTTCTCCTATCCAAGGGAGAGTGTGATGGTAACTGAAAGGTAGGTTTTGGTTTGATCAGTTTAATAGCTTCTGATCGACATAATTTAGTAGGCAAATGATGAGTGTTACACCCAGAGTTGTTAAGATAGAAGCTATCTTGAACGCTTGCGAATGAAAAGAACTAGACAGATGAAGAAGAGGGTTTTCCAAATGGATGTGTCAGACTTCAGGACACGATATTCCCCGCAGTAGCTCGTACTAAACAGGGGCTTCTTCTGTTGGAATCCTGACCCAAACTTTTGATCCAAAAGTTCAGCTCACAAGATAGCAGTGTAGGTTTAGCACGCAGAATAGGTCAAACCAACAGTGTGGGATCTTCAATGCCTTCGGGTTTCGGTTCAGTATTTTGTTCACTAGGATGTTGATTATCGATCGGTCCTTAGCCAAATGCACCCAATACACAAGGTTAAACGCGAAGTGGATAGGAGGAAGCCCAGCTTGGGAGGGTGGAAACTTCAATGTAATACGAAAGCTTCTCGCATCGTCAGGACGGAGCCCCACTAACCCCACTCCTACTTCCATCTAGCTTTCCCCCCCCCCATCGATTTGATAGACAGAACTCTATAGAGAATGCTTTCGTGGTCGGAAAAGGTGCGGAGTCAGTTAACGTGTGAGAATGAGCTTTGTCTGACCTCTACCCATAGACCCTTCAGGTATGATTGGGTACATGGGCGAGAGAATCAATGCTCTATAGCTTAGAGGGTGACTGGAAGTATGCAAGCCATCACACCAGATCAAGCTGCGATATCCTCGTGTAGGCTTCTTCTCACGATGTTAATCGCAAACCTATATTTATTTACATTCCCTATTTGGACTCAATCAACGAGCTTTTTTAACCTTTTTTATAAACATTCCACTAGGAGTATAAAAAATCGGCCAAATTTGACCGAAATAAACGAATAGCACTGAATCTAATTTTATGAGTCGATAATGCAGGATATGTGGGTTTTTAATAAAACCATTTTGTTGGGGATTTGCAAACGAACACGCACCAATCAAAGATAATAACAAATCAATGCTCATTATTATTTAAAATTCAGACACAAAACATAGATTGATCTAAGCCAGTTGGACACGTTAACTCAAAAATGACTTTCCAATGCAATCTTACCATGGCTCACGTAAGAAATTTATCCGTGAATGGAAATACATTTTTCTACTAACACCCTTTGGGTTTATTCATAGGGTACTTGAAAGCATTTTTTCCCCACATTATATGCTCCTGTGCACCTGTTCAGCCGTAATTAATGATTGCACCCTTGAGCTTGCAAGCACATCCTTGGCTCGAGACAGGGATGTTTATCATCCTAATTGTTTGGTTTCGTTCTTAACGAAATACCATGGAAGGTACTTAAGCGTTTGCTAATTCGTTATCTCTAAAAGAGACTCCGATAGTATAGTAGCATACAATAAACCAAGAGTACTTGATTGCATTGAATCATCGGCACTCCATGGGGAGATCAACAGACGACCTGGGAACAGGTTTATTATATATATATAATAGAGTACTAATAGGCACGGTGGGAAATATGGGTACTTGTAGTAAAACGTCAACTGCACAAGTAAGCTTGACACCCAGAAAAACATGCAAATGAAGATAAATCCGTTCAAATTTCGGGATTAAGCTTGACTCATGTTGATAATAATTACTTAACCCCACTCGTTTGCAATATGTGTTATCAAGCGGTCCCAATAGTCAGTTGATGAAATTCAGTTCATCCTGTCTTTTTTACGGCTTGCTGGTCCATATGAATAACAACTCAAATTGAAAAAACGTGCACTGATATGATCATTGGTTAATGAACATGCTGTTTTTCAATTCTTTGCAAAACAGTATTTAAAGAAGTGTCTGTATTCTTGCGCAGTTTAACAGACGAAATGCACGTTGACCTGTCTTAGACTGCGATCAGTGGGACGTTGTACATACCCCACTGTCTAAAAAGGTTTCTGTCCGCATTCATTCACCGCAGACAGTCAATCTAAGTAGAGTATTTGTCCTGATTGGTTCACAGCACATGGAGGGAACATAATGGTCAGGCGTGAAGTTCAAACAATCGACAGCCCGACGGAAAATAACAGTAAAATAATGGGAAACAAGTACTTGTTCAGTCCGAAGCATTCTGTTGGCTTCTAAACAATAAACGTTATTTAAAACGAGTTTCAGGATTGCATTCTTCTCCAGGGGTGAATAAATGGAACTTATGATAAGACTTGGATTAAAAAGTTAAATATTCTGGGCAGTGCTAGGATTCTCACGTAAAACCGTCAGTTGATGGAGCAGTGAGAAACTAAGGATGATCTTTGCGATGAAGTTATGAAATTCGAACAACTATACAGATGTGAGATTTTCATTAACTCGTTCGTTAATATTCTGGATTGTGCTGGAATAAATGCACTGGATTTTATCAAACATATCCAGCACCAGAAGTTGAAGTCCAACGGGTGCAGATGAGTGAACTGAAAGAATGGTTTTGCACAGTGGGATTACAGGAAACAAGTGCTTGTTTGGGCGCTAAAGCAATGTGTGCGGAAGCGGAATAGGAGTGCCATGCAAGCGATCCAGACGGTGCGAAGAAATGAGTGCAAAAGATCAATCTGGACAGACATGCCTGATTTGAATGCNNGCATCGGATCCGAGCTTCGCAGTTGATGGTCTGCTAATGGTTTGTACACTCTGAAAATACAAAAAAATAGAGGTCGGGGTCCTAATGAGTGATTATTTTTCACCAACAAAAATACTACCTGACATTTTTCTTTATCATAATACGAAAATTCAAAATGTCGCTAACATAAATGTTTGATGATAAATTGCTTAATGGTGTCGATTAAACCAACCGTTAGACATGCACTAATTGTTGTTCACTGACAATCACCAATAAAGAATGGAGTAAGAGAAAGATGAAGTGAGATTAGTAAAAGAAGAAAGAAACAGAATGTGGGAAAAATAAACGTGCACAGAAAGTGAACGGACGCGTAAGCGCAACTGTCATGACACTTAGCCATTTCAGCCTCTACCTTTATCCTACGTGACTAAGACCCCAGTTCAAAGGTTTAAAACCTTTATGCCAGATCGTGATCTGATCTCTTAATCTCTTCTTTCAACTCCAACCAGCCAGGGTAACCGTCACACATCAAGCAAGCTTATCCACTGATATGCGTAGCTCAAGACTCAAACACAACAATCTGTAGAAGTCAACAGCTTGCGTAAATGCGTCACTGCGATCACCTGGTCTTATCATTGCCTTTCCGGTTTTTATACAAGAATGGTGCAGTTTAGAATACACAATGGTGTTTTAACACCAAAAGTATACGCCTCCACACTTGACGACCACATCACCCTATTATGTGGCAGCAATGAACATTAAACCATCAATGGGCAACCAATTGCAGCTAAAGGCGTCTAAAGTTGATAACTAACGGTTTAGGTTTCCATTTGCGTACCGACACTTCGTCTGAGATTCGTGGACCAAGAGAGTATACAGTTAATGAGAAAATGTATCTACTCATTTACTACTTTACCAAGTAAACCGAGATTGGGACCTGGGGCCAAGTTAATCCAGCGAAATCATTTAACACTTCAATTGTGCAAACGGCACTCTAAACACAGCTGAGCTACAACTTAAAACATTAAAAACCCTACAAATGCAGGGCCCTTCACACAATGATTAGCTTTTTATGCATAATCCATAACCAATGATTCGTTTTGTTGATCTGAGCAAACGATAAACCCAATAAAGAATCTGGTATACAGTTAAATTGGAATGATGTCCGGCGACCTACAAGTTGGTCGTTGAGAAAGTGGTGCTGTATTTTATGAAACAAGATCTGTTCACTGGGATTTTTGAGATGCAATAATTTTTCTATTTGAAAAATTAACTCTTAAACTTAACTTAAAAAACGGATTAATTTGACGAAAAGCTGGTGGCTTTCAAAACGATTAGTTAAATCTATTGCTTTAGGTGTCCTTATCTAACAGTGGTAACTGACAAATCAATTTTAGATATAACCTTTTCTAAATCAAATTGTCCTGAAAAATGAGTTTCTTAACATATGCATGTGCCGGTTTGGATTATGCATGTGGATTCAAAGCAAACAAACCTCAGGTTCTTCTTTGCCACTTTTGCTTCTTGAAGAACTCTCACCTGAAACCAATGCAAAGTAGAGGACATGGCGCATTCAAGATTGTTTATATCATAATGAAAGTAGTTCATAACGAACGAAGTGGTATAAATATGGTACTAAATATTTAAAGGAACTAGGCTCGAGTTCCACGTTACGAATCGTTAAGAGTAACGGGCTTAGGTCCAAGCAAAAATGGAACGCCCGTTCTGTTCGTAAATACCGAAAAAGTAAACCACCACTACTGTGAAGCGAAACTCGGTAGAGGGAAATCCGTGATCACTGTCAAACTAATTAGTTACACGACATAAGTTAAAATACTTAAGGTAGATTGGTAGTGGACTTGTTTAGAGAGAAAGCAAACGAGAGTGAACCTCTATTTTAGATATAAAGAGCACATAGTCTGACTGTGTATTTTAACCTGAAAAGAACTGGTGACAAGAACGCCACGGCTGTCGTTTTACCACCGTGCCCTTCAGTGTTCCCAACCAACCAGTTACAGGGGGAAAAATTTATAAATAGCAGAACAAAAACCAACCGTTTACCTTGGAATGTTTTGATGTTCATCATCCTAAGAATGGTGAATTTCACCGAAAATTCACAAAGTGATACAAGATATACATAATGTCGAACAAATTTGTTTTACTACCTTTTTTCTCCAGTAAATGCCGGTGAACATGAATAATAGACGTCAAAACCAGTTTATTGATCTAATGTATTGAATATGTGTGTTATTCAAGTAATAACCAAAATTCAGGGAAGGATATAGGCACGGTGGTTTACCAATGACTTCACACTCAATGCATTTACAATTTTAATTATGAATTCTGTAGGCGTAAAGCCTACATTCTAGTTTAAAGTGTACACATTAGAGACGTGAGATAAAAATTAAGTCCCGAAAATTTTACCAAAACCTGTTCTTTGTTAATCGAAGTACTTGATAAACAGGGTACCGCAAAGTTAAGATATGTTTATTTAAAGGAAATACAACGATATCGAGATCTAATGGATGGGAACGGACGTGAGCAAAAACACTTCCGATCGTAGTGTGTGACAGACCATGCAGCACAGCACTTTTTGTTAATTATCCGTTCCTTTGAGTTTTCGGATATCTACTCTCATTGAGTAGGCTACGATTTGAAAGTCTAAACGGTTCTTACTCATTTCTCGCCAGCGAAGGCCAAACATCAGGCTGGCTCAGCTTTGCTTCTCAGAGCTAGTTCTTCGTGTATGCTGTGAGAGAAAAGGGCTCTATCGTGAGAACAGGTCAAGAAAAGGATATTTCGATGCATTTAAATCATTTGACAGCGAATTTTGGTTGTATATTTGAACTTAAAATCTGTCAAAGTCATTATCACTCTGATGATTCAGTAACCCTGATGGAACAGAAGCGTCAAATCCTACACACCCTGTTGAGTGCATAAAGCTTGACTGCACTAAAAGTAAAATCTTGAAAAATCATCGCGAAAACCGATGACCGAAGTAACAAGTGAAATGGAAGTAGAAGTTAATTTCGGGAATAATCACGGATTTTCAAGCTACATCTCACTCGGTGGACGCATCACGGATGAAGTGTCAGCTCGCATACAGAATCCTCGGTTGGCATTTGCCAACTTGAGAAATCACTCAGAAGACAGAAGGAACGATCGTACAAATCTAGAGACTCAGCGGCTGTCAAACATTACACTGACTTGATTAAAGCTGAAATCAAACGCCTCTCTGTTTTGTACGCCTCCTAGCTTCTGCTATGTAACAACAGTAAGCAAATTTGGCAAGGTATCAAATTGATGTGTGGGACCAAATCCAAAACGTCGGACTGTACAACGGATTTGGACAGTGTTAATGCAGCATTTATCCACCCATCAAGCAATGCGATCAAACCATTTGTTCTGGACGATGCCGTTCAAGTAGAGGCCGTCTCGAAAGAAGAAACTCTTGAGCTCTTGCGTACCGTGAAAACCACTTGCAGTGTTGGTCCCGATGGTCTTTCATCTTCCCTTCTGAAATATGGAGCCTATTCTCTCAGTGAAATATTCACATCATTTTTGAACAATTCCTTAAA
>UZAN01044286.1:0-10205 GCA_900618425.1 Echinostoma caproni | reverse complement strand
ATATTCTTGTTCTTCCCCGTTCAGTCCGGTGGCTACTTCAAATAATTCACGCTCTGCAGTACAATCGTTCGATGGTTCGATCTCTGTCGAAGGGCTTCGATGGTTATCAACGTCGCTAAGTATAGGTGTGTGTGTCGTAGAATCCGCAAACGGTCTTAGACCTTGAGATAAATGACCCTCAGTCATTTGTTCAATACCATAATGCAAAACTTTGCCCGATTGGCATTCAGGAACACGCTCGTCTACTTGATCCAAATTCATTTGCATTTCTGCATTGGCAGGGGTGAAGCATTCCCATGTGGTCGATTTCACAATACGCCGGTTCAAATTGGTGCAAATGGGTTTAAATTCAGTTGATAAACTGTCTGCTCTAATTGATTTCTCCCTATCTGTGTCCATTAGATTGGTTTTTGAAGATAATACATTAGCAGACAAATCGTCAAACTTGGAGAAGTGTTCGGAAGACGCTGTTTGCCGATCTTTTACAACTTCGCTGTCTAGAAATCGAATACAGAAATGAAAACGGCAAATAAACACGAATAATATTTTTCTTCAAGCTGTGATATGCTGATTAAACTGAAGGGTATCGAGATAAAACTAAAGTTCTGAAGTGTCTACAATATAGAGCACTCATTTTGGTGTTCATTTTCGTGTATGTACGATTGCCTGAAATGAACTTTTAACTGATGACTTGAATTCTTCGAGTTATATTAATATGATAACCATTTTGAGGATAGACCTTCACTGAATTTTATTTTCTAGCTTCATTACTCCAAATGACTCGGATTATTATTCTTACCATTCAAAACAATGCTCACAAAATTAAAGAACTTAAACACAGTGCTGCTGGATTAGTTACTCCCTGTCAGTATCCTATATGAAGGACGTGAATTTCAGCTCCGTTGTTTTACTTAGTGAAATTCGATGACAGTTTTGTTCCAAAAATAAACCTTTTGGAACTGAATTGCATTTACGGGGATCAGGAGAGACAATCTTTGTGGACCACGTACCATGCTCGTTCAATTGAAATCATTCCTTTATTTCTATGGGTAAATTCCATCAAAATAGCTATCGCTTATGACGAGAAGAGTTATGTTCAAGATAAATTTTCCAGAACTCATTCACTTCCCTAATGCGCATTAAGCTTCCAGATCAAAATATACATGGATTATTTTTATAAGCAGTAATATTTTAACTACTACTGTTATTATCAGACGAAAATTAAATTCCAACGAGTCACTTAAATTACTGATGTGCCCTTAAGAATGAGGATAAAGTTATCAAAATATGATGGATGTTTCACCTCCAGTTTCGGTTTGCTTATAGCGTGGTTGCTTCTTCTTCCCGTGTTTCTGACGATCCGGGCGTAAGCTTTTTGCTGCTTGACATCTGGAATTGCAAAGTGCAGACAGCTATTCATTCACCAGGTTAAAGTGAGATGATGAACAGTGACACATCAAAAACTCAAAAGCTGTGGAACAAAATGCGTTCATCTTTCAAGATGAAGGCAGGTAAAATAATTATTGTCCAAATACGATGTGGAGATTTCCGTTTTATATTTCAATGAACCAAGTTTTTTGGAACTCCCCACAAGCCCAATGGATATCATTCTATATAGTCAATAATAATCATTCGTCATTATTCTTCTCAATACAGTCTGTAGTGAGTAGTTGGTGTATTCTGTATACCAATTCGGCGGATTTAATTTGGTATTTCTACCCGAAATCTGCATGGAAGCCCAGATTTTGTGGATGACTTTTAATCGGAGTTACCAGAGAGTATATTGCTGTCCCTTCTTTACAGCCGAGTAGAAAAAAGGAGGAAATTTCGTTGAAGTGAGTCTTGGTATTCCTGGTCATGTCCTGAACTGGTTTGTGCATTGGTATCACAAACCTTCTATCAGACACAGTGGATATACAATACCGGTGAGCACAAAAGTAGAACTCGTATGGTTGATGGGATGAAATAAGGACTGTGTGGGAATATGAATTATCAAGGATTATTGGTGATAACCAATATGAACTATTGCACAACAACAATGACGAGAAGCTATCAGGTAAATATGAAATGCATGGGAATCTATGCACAAAATTCTCGTCTTTATATGTTTCTTACCTGAAGCAAGGGATTGAACCTTCTACACTCAGGTAAACAAAGTGTCCAGCCTTTCCCCCGATACGCACCCCACGTCGATGCCGATACTCACAACAGGTGCTCACGCGTGCGTCCTGATTTCCATCAATACAGAGCGTTAAGGAAAACGGGTACCCATAAGCACGGCGAGAGGTAAATTCGAATTCATCTGTAGACAATGGGGGACCAATGGAAAACGAAGAGACCCTGAAGTTAAACTAACTGTGTAGAACACATTAAACGCCTATCAAAGAGTTATTCCATTGTCTTTGTTATTTTATGATGTAAGGAAACAGCATATTGAATTTACCCAAAAGGTCACACTTGAGATTATGGTATAACACTGAACACAACAATACAACACTTCGAAGAGAGATTTTTCACCAATCGATTAAGATGCATCAACTTGCTCGCACCATAGTAATCATTAGCATACGGAAAATGATAGAAAAAGCCATTTTATCACACTGTTTCTTTTTTACCTCCGGGTTGTAGGTGGCCCTTGAAAACTGTTATTGTGTTTCCTCCATTGGGTTGCTGAATTACGGTGATTAAACGCGCGGTTTTGGTATCACCATCAAACATATGCGAGCGTGGATTCCGGGAGAGCTGAGAGTCAGATTTGCTACTGGATTTCTTTAATTGCTCCGAATCAAATTTCGATGCACCCAAGTACATAAATCGCACGACGCAGGGTGACTGAAGGAAACGGAAATGAAAATTCAATGATCTAAGCTATTATTTGACGCTGCAGTGTTTAGATTACTGACAAAGTGCATAGTAGGTACAGAAGAACGGTAAAAATTTGCCCTTCAGGTGAGGCGCTTAATCCGGATGAAAACGCAGCATGAACGAGCGGTGCACATTGGTTACATTCTCGAGAACGTTTCATCACTGTATTTTCAAGTGAAAGCCAAAAGAATTTTTATACTCTAATGAGGAGTGGAATGTGAACACACCAAAATTCTTGAAGCGCAGCGATATGATATTTGCTTTTCCTAAACATTTAGCAATCGCAAATGTATTGGTGCACAATGAAGTTTATGAATGCGAAGTATAATTACATCATAAGGTCGGAAAGTCTGATCGACGTTGTCTTCATATTCAATGTCCCTGCCGTATGGGCAAACGTATTTCTTCATTAACTGACTAAGGACCACTTATGCACTGTATCGATTGTTCCATCATCGAAATGCTGTGGTAACATACGATAAATCCCTAACTTCGTTTATGAACTATTTTGTAAAACTAAGCTACACTTCTCACATGCATCGCTTTCTTGTATTTTATCTTTTTCAATGTTTAAGAACCCCGATATCTTTAAGAGGTAACTAATTCTTCAAAGAGGATGCATAAAAACATGTGAGTATGAGCAATGCCATTAGAACATTCCCATCCTGGTATGATAATTCCGTTTCCATTGTATTGCACATAAAGTAAGCAAAAGATGCCTTTGCATGTTACGTAACAATGTAAGCAGCCTATAAGTCGAATAAATGTTTCCATATCGTTCAAAGTAACTTTCAATCATTCTGGAAAGACGGGATTCCCTACAGGTGGCTGTCAAATTTGCACTGAATAGACAAAATAAATAAATTAATAATCCTAATTCTGAAGGTATTAAATTTTGAACAAACAACAATGTTGCTCTGAGCCGTCAGCTGATTCAGAAAATTTGCAGATTTCAACGACAATCACTATTCGTGGAAAATCATGCTGTACAATCAAAATGATAGGTGTCAGGCAAGAATCCCACCTGTATTGCCTGTTTGCTGAAATAAGCCTTGATCCATAAAACAATTAGGTGGATTTTTCTATGATTTCGGAGCCAATATGGTTGACAACAAAGCGCTTGCCAGCATATTGCGCAACCCGCTGATAAGAAGGAAACAAAGTCCTCAATCCGTACTACCAGAACTGCTTGTAGTCATTATATCTGGAAAAGCGGAACCAGCGAGGCCAATGATCTCATGAAACACAAACAGCAAAAGCTAAGCTGTCATTTGTTCAGAAACCTCGTATTGCCTTAAAATCAAATTATGTCACATCAGAAATCGTTGATTATTTTGATAAAACAGAACATTGTTAACAAAGAAACAAAATTATAAAATGTATTCGAATGTTCAGCAACAAAAACATTCCCCACCATGTTTCTCAAAAATCGTTCCCCAAATCGAGTAAAATCATGTAACGAAATAGGATAACAAATAACAAGAACCAGAATAATTATTTGAACAGTTCTTGGGAAACATTTGATAAAAGCATAGTGCATTGAACGGATTTAGAAATCAAACAACGGCGTATCACCTTAACCAAATCCGATTTTTCCATGAGAGGTGGCAGCAGCTGATCACTGACTATTTCTTCTTTACTCTTCACCATCTTTGAAAACAAATTTCAGGGACACAGAATGTTGTTTCTGCAAGACTACAGACGTGGATATTTTTCATGAATATTAATTGTCAAAGCAACATTAAAACTCTTTCATTCATGGTAATTCATATTGATACTGAGAATCATGGTTTTCTTTTGGTGAGAGTTTTATTTTAACTGCTTATTGGATTGCCAAATTGAAATCTGATATCTTGTTTACAGTTCCCTATATTGGATACTTCTGTTGCTAAGGGAAGAGAGCGTGCTTCTCTAGGAGCCAATTTCTCGTCTACTCAGATATCCCGTAATAATCCTGTCCGGTTGACCCCAATCGCATGCTTGCCTCAATGCATGATTCACATTAGGCCACAATTCACCACGTCGCTAGCAATTTGGTTGTGGAGAATAAAGACAAAGCTGATAAACATTTGTGTTACAACGTTGCCATGGGTCACCGATTAGCCGAATGCATGTTTTGTGAAAATGACTACACATGACGAATGGATTTTAACCATGAATCTGAATGAAAGGAGCTTTAGTTTCTTCGGCATAAAGTGTTGCGGCAGGTTTGCTGCACCCTAAATCCGGACAGGTCCAGCATAGATAAAAGTAAAAGTAGTCAGTTTATAATTGTTGAAAATCAAAAATGTTTTCGTTATCTTTGGAGTTTCCAAAACCCAACATAAACATTTTGTTTACCTTTTGGTGATCAACACGCTATGGATGATCAGCTAAGGAAAAAACGTTGATCGTTTGCATAGGGTTAGAGGTGCCTTCTACGTTTAGCTGCGCCAATGGATTTTCTTCCTGCGTTCCTTGGCTGTTACAATGAAATTATCGTATTATAGTTGTGTTTACAATTCACAAGTAGTTTCGTATGTACCTAAAGTACTTCATACAAATTTTTACCAATAATCAGACGTTTGTCACACAAAGGTGTGGATCACTTGTGATGAGAAAGCCCAAGCATGCCATTAATTAATAACTATCCCTCCTCTGGTTGGTATTAACATCAGATTAATTTTGGGTAACCTACCATCGTAAATTGAAATCCATCAATACCGAATGTACTTGTATGCGTAATTCGCATTCAAGAATCCTAAATGAATTAAAATTTCAACGAGAAAACTTTGTTTATCAAGAACTTAGATTGCCATGACAACAACATAGAAATAATAGGGATTATGTTCTAGATTATATCAGCTTGAAATTATTTTTCGAGACTAGAATGTCTTTACTGTTTTCTCATTTTATACCTTCCAATATATTCTAACATGGAGTCTGCGCATCATTCAGTTCTAAACATCGAGACATTAGTCTATGAAGTAACTTTACTTTACTCTTTTGGTTCCCTCACTTTCTGAAAGCTTGAGTATAAGTCATGCACATATTGATTTGACAGACCTCAGCCTCGTTCCACTCGAAGATGCCACTTTAAATAAAGATGTCAATAACCAAACGGAACTTGTTCGTTAGCAGTTAAATGCTTTTTTCTTTACCAATGATAAATCGCTCATTTTATATAGGCCGAAAATCTATTTTCGGTGACTATACCAATCCCTGGTAGTCACTAAACAGTTAAAGTTCACATCCAAGAAACTTTCAGATGACCAATCTGCACGCTCTAAAAAACCTTTGTATTTGTCACCCTTCTTCTTTTCTAACACTCCACGTACACATTTGAACATTTTACTATCATACAAAACAATTTTCGAACTTTGCTGTAGCTATGTGACCTATTTTTCATAATAGTAGCCTAAACTCTGCGCTACTTTCCTCAAATAAGACCAAAGGAAAGTGCCCAGAAAAGACGGCACCGTGTATTGATCAAGCTCAACTCCATCACTATGAAGAATGATATAAACGCTTGAATAGAGCGTTTTCTCACCGAATTTTATAAATCCCTACCAACAAGAATCTCTGGTAAGGCATCAGGCTTTTAAGCGGAGAACCTGCGGGGATCAGAAGTGCCATTTATGATCCAGACAGCCCCAATGTTGTCGTCATTCATCAAACCATCGATACCCTTCTATTATTAACAGCCCGGCTTCCATCCTAAAGAGAACCGAATTACCCTGAAGAAGTTACTGGATCTTCTTAAAACTAGCAAATTAAGAACTGACGATCTGTCGTCTACCTTAGCAAAATACTGAACCGAGGTTCTTACACAGACAATGACAGCAATTAAAAACACATCTTTCGAAGCTGGTGGTATCTACCTCTTTATGAAAACCTGACATTTTTGACTTGTTTTTACAATCATTTCCATCAACTTGCTTTCTAAAAGGTTTCGACCTATGGCTTTGACCTCCACAGTACTTCAACTAACCGGAGGGGCTTTTCTTATCCACTTGAATTCCTCGACTGTAGTCTGTGATGACCGAAATCCGTTTACATACAAGCAAAATAAATTGACCTTTAATGTGGTTGCTTCCGATTCCCATCTCGCAGTTCTGTTCGGTAAGCCTTGTTGATTCACTCGAAGCCCCAATCTCTATTTCAAGAATTAGAACACTCCCACTTTTCCTTGTAAGCTTTCATATAGTTAGAATATCACTTTCCAGCGAATCTCAATGTACCAAACAAGGTTGGCAAAAGATTCCGAAAATCCCTGGTGAATTATTTTGGTGTTTTTCACAGTGCATTTCGATCTCCATGGTTTTTAAGGCATATATCATCGTGTTCACGGATAAGGCAGATGATCCGGTGCTCAACCGGGCTACTTCTAATCCGTACAACTTGAATTCAACAAGAATGTACGTGAAATTTCTAATTATTTATTGAACTTTTGCTCCAATGTTAACGCATCTGAATCCCATAATCATATTTCACCCGAACAAGTCTCTGAAGAATAAAACTGCTCCCATCTCAAGATTTCAGTCTTTGCGGTACCTGAATACCCTGACAAGTACTCATTAACGTTGATCTTCTCACATTAAGTAAACGCTAAAGGCTGTTGGTTCAAATTTGTAAACTTGGACAATTTGCAGCAGGACGTCGTCATTAGATCGCTTTTAAACCGGTGTGGCTCACCTATTTCACTTCTACGCTACCCCCTTATTTCTCCTTGTTCATTTAGGAAAAACCTGCAGACTCTTCACCGTGGTTCAGCTGCCATAAACTTTTATACAATATCCCCGCTATCTCACTCCTCGGTCTATTGGGTGACCAGCACAGGAATTTAATGAAGAGTCTGCAAACAGAATCCTCACTGAGAGCACATATTCCTTGCCTCATGATTTGCTTGGATATCCACTCACATAAATCCACGCGATCCCAATGGTAACTTATTTGCTTCTACATAAACGTCTACTGTGATTTTCGAGTACTGCTGAAACTTTGGCTAAGATAGAAGCTACAGAAGATTTTCGTAAAAAATTGGTGGCTAAGGAGTTTAGCACTTGTCGTAGTCTTCCGTCCTTTTGCATTTTTCACATTTTTTCCTTGGAACAGTAAACGAAGTTTTTTGTAGTCAATTTTGGCTGAGTGGAATGTAAGGCTCGTTTGAGTTACATAAATATGCATACACTGGCTACACAATGTTCTCCAGTTTCAATTATAACTTCCAATCATTATTTGTACGCTTCACTTCATAAATCCAAATACGATGAAACAAACGGTCTATAAACAAGTTGTCTATTATCGTAAAATTTAGTTAAAATTGAGCACCAATGTATTCACTAAATGCTAAATTTAATGGAACTCAATAATTGATGCTTTATCCGCTCTGGACTCAAATAAGCAAGCAAATAGATAATGGTTCATCGAAATTACTGCGTACTAAGTTAGAATTCAGTTCGCTTTCAATTTCATTCGTGAATGTTAGGTTACCATTCACTTATAAGTTGTCACTAGCTACTTGCAAACAATTTTTGTTGTTAGGGCCGTTATTATTGCTTGACACACAAATTGACGTCAAGTACAATAAGAAATCATTGTCATTTCGACAGTAGAAAACCAACATCATTCCACACATTATATATTTAGCACCTTTTATCTAACCACTATTCGTTCGCTTCTATTATTTTCGCAAAAGAAACTCTAAAGATGAATAATAGTCACAGATATTTTCTATGGCTGAAAAATCAATGTTCACTTAGGAGACTAATTATCACTCACTTCATTGGACACTATACTATGCTTTTTATTTGGGAAAAGAACATTATCAGTAACTGTCCGGTCCGCATTTCTATCTTCCACGTTGGTAACGGTAACCATGGTTTCAGCTTGCGCATTGCTAAACTTCGGTCGTGATAGACACTTCTTTTCCAGTTCTGCAGTTAACGCTGCACGTGATTTGATATTTTCTGCCGTGAGGATAGTATTGCACAGTCTTGAACGGCAAATCAAACGCTTCGAAATTTTACGATCTGCTGTACTCTCTATCAGCACCTCTTTGATTGGGTTCTCTGTTGAAAATACAAGCGCTGATGTATAAGTATTCTTTTTATCCGATGAGTCACATCCGGTGTTTTTCCGATCAATCTCCCTCCGTCTGGCGGATTTCTTGCTCTCCTCACTTTGAGTAAAATTTTCGTAATGCGATTCACTGACTTTTCGGGCTTTTTGATTATATAACACGTTCCGCTCGGCCTGAGATAATAGTTGCATATTGGAAGTGACGCTATGTGAACGACTGGATGATTGAGAATGTGAACCACTGCGGTAATAACGTTCGGAATGGCCATGGTGTTCAATGGAACACTGGGTCTTTTGTTACAGGGAATCAAATTGCAAATTATTAAAAGTTTGACTGCTTATTGTTTAAAAATCAGTACCAATATTAATAAATAATTGGAAAAATAAAACGTTTAACTTAATTAAATTAGAATTCAGATTGTGGAAACCTTTAATTGCAAAACTAAGACACATGGGAACAACCAATTTATGTACACCTCCATGCAACAATAATCTGAATCTTCCAAGGTCTCACAATGCATATGCGGCATACGGCATTTACTAGCTCTGAAAACAGGTCGTAATTTAGAGAAATTAACATCACTGTCGAGCATTTTCATCAGTTTTTGTTCCTTTTTAAATGTTACAGTAAGTTTCTAGACAGAGAAAATGAAATTGATATTGTGATCAGTTCTCGTTAATTGACAACACAAACAACTCAAAGAACAACAACAACCAATGCCTTCGTTATTTTATCCCCAAAAGTGATATGGAGCAATTTAGTTTATCTTGGTATTTTTTTATCCGGATGATGCAGATTATTGTTGTCACCCTCTAGCTTCAATGATAGCCAGTTTGAGATAAAGTGGCGAAACAATCTGTAAAATGACCTGCGTTAGGTCAAAACAGCCTCAAATGAAACATTCGCTATAGCACGGCTTCATTTTAAACTGCATTTCGGTGATCTTTGTTCGAAAAATCAGCAGTCATAAAATTCACCAAATTTTATCCCTGCGGCGGAGGTGATACTTAGACTGGAAGAGTGAACCGTCCCCTATTACAACCGACGCTCGTAAAACATTGCCTCAAAGGTTCGTTTCATAAGGACGATTCGGGGTCATTAATCGCAAAGCACCTTATGGGGACTGGAAACAAGGGTGGGTTATGCCAGACCTCAATCTCAAGCTGCAGGCATTCAATCACGAAATACAAATCAAACTACATCATCACGGCGAGACTGCACCTTGACATGGTGTGATGGCTCGCGTGCCTCAATGACCCTGCGAGCTACACAGGATGGC
>UZAN01044285.1:0-19721 GCA_900618425.1 Echinostoma caproni | reverse complement strand
CATCAATACCATATCTAAAGACATGCATTTTTCGTTTCACTGTGAGGCGGTCACCGGTTTGAGTTGATAGCAACTTTCTCAAATCAACACTTGATGTAAGCTCATCACATAAGTAACTTTACTTTAGCACATATTCGATTGAGCCACCTTATTGAAATCTGAATGCACACACCAGAAACGTTATATGAAATGATCTTGCCAGAAAAGTATAATATCTCTTTCAAATTTCAACCTAAGCTGGTAACAATACCCGAAAAGCCGATGACCCAAAACTTTTCACATTGGAGGTTCTCCTAGTGACTATAGATTCGTTAGACGAAACTATACAATCGAACTACCTCAAATTAACCGCATTTCGTGCACCGAAACCCCACAACCCAAGAAGTTTTAAATCATCTCCGCTCCCATACGAACGATAATAATCATTTTTAAGAATATGAACGGCATGATAGTACGAAGAGGAAATACAACGTATCATCAATTTATCTTTTAGTTTGATGAAAATTCAACTACGAATAGTCAGAATGTTTTCCTTTTTGTTCAAAATTGGGATGCATGCAGCTAACACCGTTGTTTCGATGCCACGAAATGCCAATAAACCTCATTTTGTTACGCACGAGTTATGCATAACGAGGATGTCATGCTGGAAAATGATGGGTCGTTTCTGGCCAGCACTGGCATGAGGTGCCACTCCAACGTTCGTAAAGAATCGTAAAAAACCCAGGCCGTATAACGAGTTTGGTTGGGTTGTTGTTTCTTAAGCGTCGGGTCCGTCCAAGTTGAATTTCTCTTAGTCGCAAAAAAATCCATTCTTTTTTCCATGTTAGATTAGTTTCAGTTTGCAAAAGACGTCTTTCTACTGACAGAACTGCTGTGTGTAACTTATCATTTTCTCGATGTGTTTATCGTTCGCACCAAAGTGTTAAACCCAATCACCGCTAAAACTCTGGTGCATGACGCACGGGTTTTGAGGCTATACGTAATAGTCTGTGCTCGACTTTCCCCGAAAGCTTCACTCCTGCTAGATAAAGGATCTGGCATCATCCGTTTACTGGTTCTTGATTATGTCAAAGTTTCCAGATCACTTGATCGCGGTATTCTCGTTCAAAAAGTCTTGGATTGTCACCTGATGTGTTCAATGTACTAATCAATTACTCCTGCCTTAAGACGCAATTCACTCTTGTAACGGTAAATCTTCCTCCCTGCCAGAAGTCAATTCTGGGGTTTTCCAGGGTACTATTTTCTCCTCACTCCCTTCTCACAGTACAATAATCATCCTCCGATTCCTCCCAACTTAATCACGTGCAAGCCTGCCGATGACATAGTCAGGAGTGTGTGTGTGGGGGGGGGTGGGGGTGTCCCTTAACTGATCCTGACTACTTCTGACAAATTCAAGATTATCTAAATCAAATTTATAGTTGATCTACACCCCGATCTTTAATTTTCAATGCTGGTAAATATGTAGAGGTTCCTCCTAGCTTTAACTCAGACACTCATTAAGAAACCCTTTTCAGTAACCATTTGTTAACGCTATTATCGTTCCCAAAGCTGACTGTGTCAAGTATATTGAATTCAATTTGTCACAGCCTTTCGTGGTTCAGGTATGTTGAAACTTTACAATAGGATTCGTAGATTATCGTTCTACGCTTTCACACTGAATAAGCCAGGAGTTCTCCTTAATGTGCCCCTAATTATGGTTGACAGCCTTCCACACTGGTTGTACTATTCCCTGTATTTTTTCCCACTTTAAAGTACAAAGACCTAATACTCTTATCCATTTCTCCCTTAAACTTCTTGCTCGTTGCAGTTGCTTTCCAAGACCGTTTTGGTTGAGTTAATTGTGTGCATGCATTTTGATATATGTGATACATTTATCAGGCGTTTACTATTGAAACAAAAATACTGCCTGCGTGCTCATCTTATTAAATCTGTATCTCATCCGAGTAAGCGTTCCAACTTTGGGCGACTTAGTGCACATACCACCACATACCGAGACAGCATCATCCCTTATTTTTCTCGTTTCTCATTAGGCCGAGTAGCTATGCTTTTTGATTTGAAAAACAACATATCAGATTCGCTTTTCATCACATCCATTTGTTTTACTATTTAAAAAACGTTTACCGCTTTGTTTTCAACGTTTCATGTTCACCGTGGAAACGCCAATGTTTTTCAATCCAAACTTGCCTAGATGCCAAAAGTTCATCACATTCGAACTGGCGTCCAATCTGTTTTTGATAAATTTTCACCAATTTAAGTTTCAACTATCGCGTAACTGTGTGATCACGACCTATTACACCGTCTGATTATCTCGTATTTGTGTGCTGACACTGTTGTTCTCATAAAAGGCATCAGTTCTAGATTGCTCGTTATCACCGAGACTGTTCTATCAAGCCATCTTTGGCAATCACTACTTCAACGCCTTTGTTCCTCCAAGGTGATTCAGGTTGACGTGATCCTATGACTGCTTTCACCAGGAGAGCCCCATGACCACAGATTAGGCAAGTCTGTTAACCAATAAAACACCACGGTTACCGTTTTCCATGTGGGACTAAAACCTCGAGATGTCTGTTGCACCCGCTTGAAAACCGAGTTTGGTGAGCAATACTTTTATCGTGGTGACCTTTTGTTTTTAATTGTTTTCATACATTTTCATTTGAACAAAAGATAATTTGATGCACTTTGCAACTTCACCTTCTCCTTCGGATGTTGCCGTAAATCTCAAAAAGGTGATGATCTTGCATGTGGCATAGGAGGCAGTCTAAAAATCGTGGGAGCGGGGTGCAATACTTTTGACGTGGGTGTGGATATTTGTTGTTATTTAATAGTGAAATTACTATTTCAATTCCTTATAGACGATTTATACCGCATCAGGCGATTACACTTAGCAGACAGTAACAGCACAGATTGGCCAATTACAGCTCAGCTCAGAACGATAACAGTAGTATACAAGTAGAACAAGTGACCGTGACAACGTCAGTGGAAGCCAGTGCTAGAGTCGTGGATGAAGTGAGAAGCTAAATGCCAAGCGAAATAAATGCAGAGAGATGCGATGAGCTGATTGTTGGATCACTGAGTGTTACGTCATGTAAACCTGGTGTCATTTTATTGAACATAGCATGTGACTTTCAAGTCAATTCAAGTGCGGGTGACACAAATGCTTTTAACAGATACGGATTTGGAATGCCTTGATTATTAATTCTAATATCAGGGAGATTATTAACCAATAAAAGATAATGGGGACCGGTTTTAAGACTAAATGGAACTTCAGTGCTTTTGTTGATATTCAGTCCAAGGAATGGGGTCTCGGATCGATCATGAAGTTCATTAGGACTGTCTTGGAGAGGTCGAAAACTGTCTGCAATAGGGATGAACAACCAATTACAATATCATCAGCTTACGTGCAAGCAATAAAGCTCCTAGGAATAAGGAGATTCTGTATATAGATGGAAAACAAGAAAGGNTAGCACTCTGAAAACACCAGCAATAATTGTAATAAAAGATGACTACACCTCATTCAGTGATGTGAACTGGGAGTTCAGTGTTAAGATTTTGGTGGATATTGCAGGTTTAGTTTGGGTGATGACGCACCTTTCAGCAGCATTTTGTTTCCAAATGTCAAGCACATGATGGGTGGAATCCGATACGAGTCACTAACAGTTGCAATGGAGGCCTTCATTGAACTACTCGAAGAGACCCTCTTCGGCATGGACGAACCGTTTCGCCAAATAGGTTAAGCGCATGGAACTGTGTGCATGTACACTGATGAAAACTGCATTTTGTGCATCTGGAAACTTTTTTTGAACCGTAATAAAATATTACTGGTACGGTGCATTTATGACTTGAATGTACACTGTGGTTTAATGATTAATTTGAATGGCCGTCGAGCGTTTTGCACATAGCGAAAGATGTATCGGTATTACTGAGGTAATATCGTATGCATCGAGAAAGTAGTTTCATTTACGAGCTATAGATATATATAAAGTGGAGTTTGAATAGCAAATGAAATACAATAAATGAATGAGTGTATCGACATTATTACGTGGCTGGAATTCTATTCAAATGGTAAAAGCAAATTTTTGCTTTGTTTTGTTGGGCTATTAAGGTAAATTCGATGAGCGGGAATTCGACGGTTTCGAAGTAGCTCAACTTAGCGAGATGCCAACGCAACCCTTCGGCATAGAACATACGCCAATCTTCATACATAAGGACGACTTACTAAAATATCTTTTCACTGAGCAAATGGATTACACACCAGCGAAATCAATCCAATACTGTCGATATCAATCGCCCACTCCAAAGAATCTTTAGCGGTCATCGTTCATTCAGACCTCAGTTTCACAATCCGCATCTGACTGTACGCTTTAAACCGAGAAAGCCAAATTCCTGTTTCCGAGATACGTGATTTGCTCGGGTGGATTGAGGGGGTGGGTGGGTTAGCCCTCATCATTTTATCAACACAGTACAGTAACGGTATGCCCCAAGTTGTACGATTATGTACAACCATCCACAACGTTTCGTGTTACATCTTTTAAGCAGAGGTTAGGTCAATATCTCAATTCCTCCTTCTTGGAATGTGATCGTATCGATGATGACCGACTGGTTTAATATGTAGCGAATACGAAGGTAGTTGTCGATAAGTTACAACTTATGGCACATTTAACCTCAGACCCAGCACAGAATTGCTTTAGAGCTGAGATCGACAGCTGGTTCTGTTGATTCTGTTACACTAGGATTTCTGTCAATCATGTTTGTACCTCAATGACTATGTTAGATCAAATGTATGAGTGAATATCAGTTAAAAGTTTGGCTACTATGTGCCTGTAGTTTTGTAAATGTTCATACGTTTATCAAATCAATTTAAGTCACCTTTGTTAAGCGGAAAACAAAGTGTGGCTGAACACAGGATTTCGATGAAATTATCTTCCAGACCTTGCATTCACATTAATGATGGTTTGTTTTGTGTGTAGGAACAAGAGTATCAAGCACGTGTCATTTCATTCACACCGATGAGAATGTGGGACATGGAGGGAGATGACGGACAAGGTTCTTAAACACCAACGCAGTGTATAGAAGGTTGGAGGTCGAGAAGCCGTCAGAGGTATTATGATGATTGCTTATCTTGGCATTCAAAAGCACTTTGTCGGGGACATATGAATGATTGGATAGCCTGTCCAGAATAAGGTTTCAGTATCAAAGTCCCGAGTTACTACTGGTCACGGAAACCTTGACTGACACTTTGATACTAAGTATCACACACACACACACACACACACGCACAAGCACACATATGCATCTCAAATGAAGGGGATAACGGTCCAGGTTGGTATGTTGTAGCACCAAAATTATCCAATCGTATCTTGCGATGTAAGACAGCTTCTGACTTACTTGGTACTAATGTTTTGTTTCCTGTCGGTGTTAGGATACAGAAACAGTGAACACAAATAATGTATGAGATAATAAAGGTGATTGCTACCAACGAGAGAAAACAAACTGTCTTTAGTATCTCGTGTTGGATTTCATCCAGCTCCGTTGGACGCTATTCCTTAAGGGGGAATGCGTTGCAAACTGAGCACCAAAATTCATAAAACCAATGATCTTGCATGGAGTAAACTTCCCAATAGGACTATCATATACAGATCGTATTTTACATAAAATCGCAGTGATAAACCACTGATAAACTAAAAAGACATGTCGTCAAACATTAACCATCGACTGTGCAGTTCAGAAGTCATGTTTTTGACTCGGGACCAGAAAACAGATGCATCAAGCCTGTGTGCACACACAAAAGATGTGCCCAACTGATGAGTCCGAACAATAACAAAATGGCTGGTCAGTCCTCGTTCTTGGCTTGCACGCAATACTGACACTAAAGGTTAGTTTTTTCTACCTTTTCTTCCTTTTGAAAGTCCACCGAATGTTAAAGAATGCAAAATTCTCGGCGGATATAGAAAAGAGAGGTGTATAAAAAAGCGGTCTTTTTACAGCGCGACTCAAATTGATGAAAAAAATATCAAATATAACGAAGGATTGTCAATAGAGAAGATACTATACAAAAAAATAACTCGAGAGACAAATTTAAATTACAATTTTATCTTACCGTTGGACCAGTCATTACGGAATCAGTTTGTCATACACTTTGGGAGCACGATAAATCTGATCTGAAAATCACGAATTCCGGAAGTGGTACGACGGTAATTCATGCTTGTTTTTGTGTTCAGACTAAATTCATGGTAGTCACGGCACACAGTTGCCTGAACATCGATAGTCATACATGACAGGTGGGTGGTCGAATGTTTCACTCCCATAGTTGATGTCCTCACGTGATGTGGGGGGGGGGAGACGTGAATTCTAGTCAAGTGGTTTTGTGAAATGTGGACAGAACATTGGATTACGAGAGAATTGAGTCAAGGTGCAGAGTAAGCCTATGCCTAGACATCCGTATGAATTACGTTCTCAACAAAAATAGTAAATATACCATAGGGGAAACGCTTCCAAGTTTCAATTCATCCATCTGTTTTGGCAAGTGAGACAGGGATTTGTTGCAAGGTTGAGTAGAATTTTTGTAACAATTAGAAATAATAAATCAAACTTTGATTTAAACTAAGTTAAGTAATAATAATAATGAGAATGATGATTGGCAGTAGAATAAAACACTGAACCAAAAGCGTGTTAGATCAGAGGCCTTTTAGTGAGGATAGCTGAAATTTGAGTAAATCAATTATGTAAGCCCAAGCCTGTACAGAGATACCTTACCTTAATACGTCTGCTTTCGCAGCAATAACCAGTCAAATGCAACTCCTTGTGATTCTGGGAGAAGAGACCGCCTTGTCTAGGATTTAGTCAGGACCGCCAGGTGTATTGAAATATACATGCCATCTGGTATCTAACAAAATGTTCTCTATGTAGACAACGAGTGAGGATTCATTCTAGATGATCTGTACTGCAGTGTCTGTTTGCTTCGCAATCCAGTAAATCGGGAAGTTGATCTAATACACTAGAGGATCTGGGGTTGAGTCTGTGTTATGTACACAAACCTTGGCATACCTCCATCCTGATACGAGACAAAACCATTGTACAACATTCCAAGTCATTCACTCCGGCTGAATCACTGATCATTACTATTCAGATATTGTTATGTACCCGTAAATAAATAAAATGCCGTTTTACTTCATTTTTTATTTATTGAACAGACATGCGTACAGTTAACTTTCAGGAAGAGGGCTGCGGTCATACAAAGGCTGCCTGTGGAAAATACAGAAATAGGGAAGACGAGCGGGAGTGAAGCGGTTCGAATCGGAATTTCCCTGGTTAGAATTCAATGGCCCGAAAACTTGGTCGCCACCATGAAGTCCATAAAAGTGACCCGAATAATAGAGTCATAGTCTTCTATTCAACATGCGCAGAAACGGGTATATTTTGCATGTTCTGATTGCATGTGGTTCTTGCCAATACGGAACAAATAGAGCACATTATACACAATTGTTTTACGAACGGAAGGAATCAACCGATGGCATTTTTTGACAAAAACTTTGGCTCATATTCAACCAAGTAGGGCACCAGCTATCGGGTTCACGGTAAAATCCCAAACTCATAGGTATCTATTTAAGGGTGTTTTAAAAGGACCATGTCTCACTGAGAATGCAATTTCGCAGCCTAAGTTCTTATCTGAAAAAGGGGTTTATCCAGAGCGCCTTGAAGCGGAGGAACTAGTTCCAGTTCCTAAAAGTTAAACGCATGATTTTCCAATCAGAATTTACAATGAGTTACATTACTTGACCATCACTTTATTACTAGTGAAATAGAATTACAATTTTCAAAGTGAAAGAAGCGTTTAGGATTAGAAGACATTGGAATCTTTTCCGGCATTCACTTGTTTATTCATTTTTACTTGTGAACGGTTTACAGCATTCATCAACCAACATATAAGTGAGACAATCTGACAGATGTAAATCTTGTTTAATAGAACTCAAAAGAGAGAAAATGAATACAGCGAGATGTTAACAACTTTTTTCAACCGCCTCAGTTGCAACGACCTAAAATAAACTGATATTTACTCCGGAAATTTATGGTAGTTTAACGGAGGACGGGGTGATGGGTCGGGCGGGAATCAGTCCGAGAATCAGTCTGTCGGTAATTTGACTGATTACGTCAGCAACCTTTATGCACATTGGATTACGTAACTTGATTGACTGGATTTCGTTGAAAACTAAAAATCTGGGATTCATGGCTTGATTGACAAAACTGGGTCAACGATGTGTCCAGTTGTCAGAAGATGTTCTCGCTCAATTATCTCTGTCTCGCCCTGTTCTGACGAATTAGATTGGGGCGTCCAATGATTCAAGTTTTTCATGCAATCCATAACCAATTGCGGTTATTCTGTTAATCAAGATCAGTCATCTAGATTGTGTAAATCCATCATATATACAATTTTTTACTTGTTGAAAGCAAAATATCTGGTAATAAACCAAAAATCTTGCAGTTGAACCATATTTTCACGGTAATTGTATACAGGCACAGTGCACGTATCATCTGGAGTTGTTCATACCTCATTCCAGGTGCACTGTTTGATAGATTCAGTTCATAAACTATAATGCAATTGCTTCGATCGACGTCCTTATTTCCGTTTCCCTGGTCCAGTTTATTGATTTTGTCATTTACTCTCCCCTGATCATTTCACTTTGTCATATGTGCGTAATGCGAACGAGTTAGAAAAACCAGAATGAGAAATAAAGCTCAATAAATGTTTGATTTGTTTCCACTTTGTCATCGTTGATACGACGTGCTGCGCATTCTGACCGATTTCCAATCATGAGTCGTGGACAGATGTGCTAAACATCATAAAAGGAATGTTTTTTTCATCTCAATCGGTTTTGTCAACCAACAAACAATCTGTAATTCATTTGAAACCAATCCTATTGCGTTTTATTCTCTACAAACTGAGAACCTGCTTACAGGAAGGAGGAAAAATAGTATGCAGAAATGTTTTTTTTCGTATACTTCATAACCCCTAAATTATTCATATCTCGCACTTTCCGATTGAGTTTCAACTGTGATTATGTAATATGGGGTTGCATTTGAATTTTTTTTTTACGTTTTGCAATCCATCCCACCGCTGTTCTTTTGTGCTATTTCAATCGATTAGAAAGTTTTCCAATAAACGCGCTTGTATAGCTGCCTGAGGATTAATTATTTGTCGGGACATACACGGATTAGAATTGTGTTCTCAAAATGCAATCAATCATCTTACTGTTCACATATAATTCTCCAGTTAATCCCCTCTTACATTGAACGTCCGTGTAGCTTTAAAACTATTCCCACTCACCTTATTCCATGATGGTTTAAATTTAAGGCGTGTTCCAGATTTTCGATAGATAGATAGATAGATAGATAGATAGATAGATAGATAGATAGATAGATAGATACACCTCCGAAAATTGCATCAGGCTAATTAGAGAAGGGTGGCTACAAAATATCGATCACTAACACTGATTCCTATGTGATGATACATTACGGGGTGAGGGGAAACCTGCGGGGGGGGGGTGCTGAGGGGCGTGGACGGGCACTTCCGGTTCGAACATTTGTCCCCAAATGATGTTTCATCTATTGATTTTCTTCATCACTCGCCTAGGTACGATGTTTGGAGCATACGTATAATTATTATCTATGTCAAAGTCATCGAATCCAATATTATATTTCATCGATACACAGTCAGATGAGGAGGAAGAAATGTGTTTGCATGCGAATTCCGGAAGACAAAATTTGAGAAAATCATGAAAATGATGCAAAAAGAATACGGTACAAATTATGTAATCATGTTCAAAAATGTTCTGAGGCGATATGTCATGCGCGAGATCAGCAAGAAATTCTGAGTGTCGAACGTAACACGTAACTGTTTGGCTCAGTTTGAATGATGTAACCGAACATTAAACGAACTACGCGTTGTGAACACTAAACAGCTGAAAGCTGACTGATGTGTTGTTAATGCACAAAACGATATTTCATTCTGTCTGTCACAAAAATAGGCAGTTCTGATGAGTTCCATTTGCATGGAAAAGGTGGGACCGTTCACAGAACAAAGCATGCTGTTTGCGCTATCCGGAACGGTCAATGTTGGTGTAGGATAGGAGCGATTTGAGCACTGTGTAAGGCAATACATCATCCCTGATTAGACTTCATCGGTTCATTCATTTTTATTACTAATAGTGAATAAACTGAAAATGTTCTGTCCATCTAAAATGCTGATCAATTAACAAAAATATGCAAGTACTGGTAGTGTTTTACCAGTAGTGCGATGTTCGTAGTTCCTGTGTATCTTTACAGTGCTGTCCGATTGTAATGCAATAAAATATTTTCTTTCGGATCTAATTGAGTTTCGTGATATTTATCACCAATATCATTGCTTCAGGTATGGAAAATAATTTATCACTTGTCTACTTCGATCTACGCAGTTTCTAGGCCGCATAATTGTCAATTAAACATGTGACCTTGGTTGCCAAAATACAACAATCTCAACATGATAACCGCAAACTTAATCAAGTATGAAAATACAATATATTTTAAAAGGGGAGACTCAAGAATTATCCCAAACTCTTGCCATCTCGTTTACTCGTTATGAGAGATTTTTTTAATCTAATATATAATCCATTATAGCAACTCTATTCAACAACCAAATGAAATTCTTAATTGATTTTAGACTTGAGAAAAGATGTGTGACTCGAAGGTGCAGTTCATCCAACTTCCTTTTAATAACTCGGATCTCAGTGTCATTGAAAATCTATTATCTGTTAAGAAGAGTGTTGCGACGAAGGGCCAGTACACATAGCTTCGTGCGATTGTCTTTATACCGCTCATACCAGGGTGAATCTCATGAAATCAGCGGAGTACTCGTGAAGGTGGTGACGATGGAATGACAACACGATTGGCAAACATGAGGCATGAGTCAACCACAGATCGGGACGTACGTCGCACATATAACTGTTTCAGCTCGTCGGAGGTCAACGTAGGTGGCCAGCAATATATAGTCCATGACATCGCGGATTGAACATTGGGATAATTGACCAAGGCATGCTTGATGTCCTCTGCAGTAACGGGAGTTCCCATGATAGTGTCGTTCAGTGCGCAAAGTGCGTCAGCGTCGGACGTGATAGCTGCAATCACCATGTCTTCTGGGGTGGACGTCTGGTGTCGTGGAAGGTGTGATAATCCATCTGATTGACAAAATTCCTGCGTGTAGCGGAATACTGATTGAGCGTCAGGTAGTAGTTGAATTGAGGCTTGAGCACGGGTGTACAGTCCGAGTTCGTCTTGGAAAACCTCCGGAAATTGCTCTGCCATTTATTTTTCATCGGAGAGATAGAGTGCGTTTCATATTTTGCTCAATGGCAAATCCATATGTTGACACGGCCTATTGAGTCGAGGCCCAACAGGTTGAATGATGTATCAGAGATAACAGATGCCCTCCTTGTGTATATCAGAAAATGCAATAGCTCATTCAAACTGTGTTACCAGTTTGATAGAATCATCAGAGAACCACAAATTGCGTAACCAGTACCTGCAGGTCCATGGACGGTGACTATGCGCGGTCAGTCAACGATATCCACTACCTCGTCTGAGGAGATTCTTACTCCAAGTGGTCTGGAATCTACGACATTTCCTCCCGCACTGATGGAAATACCGTCTCTTGTCTACGCCTTGTTGTCGCCCAACATGACCTACCGGAAGTGATTGTTTCGGACAATGGTACTCAAATCACTTCAGCTGTTCTCCGGGATTTCCACCAACAGCGGCATATCCAAAACAATGGGACTCAACCGTATCACCCATAATCCAACGGTCTGGTGAAACATTTCGTGGATACTTTCAAAACAGCTCTGTTGAAGCTTCGAGGGCAGGGGACTATAGATGAAATTCTGCAACGGTTCCTCTGAGCTTATCAGTCAACTCCGAATGAATCAACACCGAATGGCAAGACCCCTGCAAAGGCGCTAATGGGCCCAAATTTTGGACAGTGCACGACATCATGTAACCCAAAGACCCATCAGTAAAGCGAAAGGAGATACAATTGAAGTAAGCACCGAATTATGTTTTATACGCCAGGGATTATCGCCCAGATCGCGACCCGTGGGCAGAAGGAACCATTAAACGGTGAATTGCCAAGGTGCTTTATGAAGTGCAAATAGGACAGGACACATGGTTACGTCACAAGAACCAATGACACCATAGATACCGCCGGTCTTGCGAGGTTTCCCTGGATATCCTGCTGAACACTTTTACCATCCAAACCAACAGAGGAGGCGTGAATAATACTGAGAATATTGTCTGGTCGGCTAAGAAGACCAACCAGGAGATTGCAAGCGGATCTCCGTTACCAACACTAAAGGTAACCAACCTAAGTGGGGAGGTGTTGGGACAAAGATCGTTGCTATTCATCCCAAGATAAGCCCGGCTGCATATTTGCTAATCCTGTGGGGAAAAATCGAACAAACTTACAACACATTTGACCCTAATTACGATCATCTTGGATCAATACCAATCTCGCGGAGCCTAATCAATAGTATTGTGTCGTACCGCAATATTCACTCAGTCCGTCCGTCTGCTTCGTGGCCTATGACCGGTTGAACTTTGTTCACTGTGTAATTGATTGGTACAACCTTTTGCTCGCATTGATCAATGTTACTTTAAGTTAAATACAAACATCAGAGTAGAACTTTTAAACTGACTGGTGACTTGTGTTCAATGCCATTAAAAACCGGTGCTGTTGAAGCCGCACCTTCACTCTCGTCTTTTGGGAGGTCTGAGAGGTCGGCAGCCGACCGTGCGTCCTGTGTTTCGCCTAGGTGGCTTCCGCTTCTAGAACTATCATTCGTTCACGTACTTAGTGCTAGTCCGCTGTTCTTGTGTTCCCGTGTTCTACCACTGTTACTGTGCTATATCTTGTGTTCTTTGCACTTGTGGTATTCATCTGTGATATAGTGCTGTGCGACATAATATTAGGCAATGGATAGAAGCGGCGTAAAACAACAAATTGGCGCCGGAACAAAGAGAGGTCAATATGCTACATGCACATTAGACGTTGGAGGCAAAATGTGACACGTAATGGAGCACAAAATAGAAAATAACTTCATAACAACGTTGGTGGATTCAAGGCCGAAGTGGCTCAAAAAGGTCATAAAGAAAGAAAAAGGCGGGCCAATCGACTATTAGTGTACACAAACTTTACATAAAGTCAATCTCCTGCTATGTCGCACCCCTCGGGAATTCGAAAAAGTGGGTAAGTTTCAGGAACTGCGACATAGCAGGGTAAACAATAGTAGATGCTATTGAGTAGGATAAACATCGGTTGACAGTTTTGTGACAAAATAAACCGGATCGATGAAAAGTATGTTAATCCCGTTAGTTGTTTCCAATACTTATGATTATAAACTGTTTCTTTATAACAGAATTTAAATCTACTGTCCTGCGTATTCTGTATGTATTGCAGAAATTTAAACATTTTATGACGCCCTCAGCCTATTATCGGTACATTGCATACGGTATTCAGCCCTGTTCAGTTCTATTTGTCTAGTTATCCCGAATCAACCTACCTTTCTTCAGGGAAACTTTTTCTGACCCAATTATCCCATATTAGTTCCAGGTATTCCTCCATTCCATTGCAACGTTAGGCTAACCACAGAATTGATTATATAACTTCCACCATAATACACAACTGTTTTTGCTATAATAAGCACATCATTTTTAACCCATTCAAGGAAAATAAAGGTGAACCAGTTTGAATACAGTGAGAAGGAAATGAAATCTAAAATGAGTGAAATACCTTTTACGGGGTATATTCAGAACATTGACTTCCTTCCCATGTTCAAACTGATCGTTCGTTGTGCAATCTATTCATGTTTTTCTATTGAAAAATGTGTATCATTCACGTCTGCAGACATCTGTTTGTTCGTTTGCTTCTGTTTAAGCCGATTGATGCATTCGTCATGACCGTTGTTGGTCGAACTAAGTTCAACTAGGGATGCCTTAACGTGATTCATAAGCCATACCTTTTTAAATTTAAGATGTCATGTTGCAATGTGGATAGATAGTACGATAGTCCGATTACTCCATCGGTTCACATTCTCTTCTACTTTTTGTGATGATCTTGTTGTCCCGTTCAGTCCATCCGTGTGCTGGTGGCACTCCTGTTGCGCAATCCACGTTCACTGGACCTGCCTAAGACTCAGGGTTGTAGACAACGTGAGGTTTCTCGCTCGGGTTATCTGGGTAGACAGTTTTTTTCGTGAAATTCCAAGTGGCTTGGCGACGGAGCTCTGAGTTGCACCTGGCTGTTTCAGCATCTCCAACAGATTCTGTTTCTCTCTGATCGATAGGCGCTTGCACATTTTGCCGTCAAATGACACCGTCTCCGATCACTTGCATCGGTGTGACTTCCTCGCCAGGATTATCCAATCAGTGAACTTCTCCATGAACGCATCACACTAAGTGCAACGCCATTGGTTGAGTGCGACATTTCACGGTGGATGATCAGTGGTCGTCCCGAACATCGGTCAACGACCAAGTGAGTACGTATCAGGAACTGCGATTTATTGGGGGGTGCGACGTAGCAGAGTCAGAAACCACGTTGTTAGACATACGATTAGTTTGGGTTTTCGAAAAAGTGGGAAGATATTAAAAAATGTGACTTATCAGGGGTGCGACATTGTAGGAGATTGACTGTATTAATTATTATCAATGTTAATTTGTTATCAATAAAAATTGTTTTGTTCTCTTTAGTTAGATCTCAACTCCTCATGTTCTAGGTCAACTACTACTGACAAAGTGGGAGTGTCGACTACATTCCAAACCATTCCATCTACTGAGTATAAACAAATCAGGAAAATCACTGTTGTAAAGACTCACCGAGGCTGGTTTGTTATTACTTGGAAAAACATTTACTTCCCGATAAACTGTGTTGCCTATACTAACCCTGAAATGTTTCACAGGGAACCGTTGCTTCAGTTTCGATTAGACCTATATTTGAATTGGCGAGACCTTGGATGTTGTGATAAAATTTGTAGTTGTTTAAAAGTTACGGCTCACAATTGAAAAATATGTTTCACAATTAGTGAGTATTGTTTGACGAGGGTGTTTATTTCCTTTAGTTCAAGTCCTCTTGACAACATATCTCGTTCTTCTACTGGGCTTTCATGAACTCACAAAACTGTGCGATCAAAAGCCTTGGTCATAATCGATAAATCGCACTGTTATAGGGTATTCAACTCTCGAGGGTAGAGACATAAGTGGTCGTGAATGAGGTGAAAAACGCTAGCCGTTTCGAGGAATGGATCTGCGGGAACGTCACGGTGGTGCCGGAGTTCGACCTATATCTGTATATGTGCAAATGTACCGTCTGACGGACGGCATGAATGTCAACGTTATCCTCTCCTCCCTCAGATTCTACCTATGCAACATTTAAGGTAGATGGTACGAGAAAACTGAACAACACAATCGTTGCCCATGTTACAGAAAATGGGCATCAAATTTCCCGTGGGAATTTCAAAGTCTCGTACACACTGCCTCCTAATTTGATACGTTTGAGCAATAACTGTTATAATTGTTAATGCACAAGTGGATGCTTATTAGACAGCCAAATCTGAAAAGATGCTTGCTTCCTCACCTCGAGCTAACCTGGAATATAAATTCCATTGCTCATCTATCCCGCATGGTGACAAAATCAGAGATGGCGATTTACCGACCTCCGAGAAGAAAGACCAACTCAGTTTCTGAGTTAGTACTCAAACGCCCCACAGCCGTTTAGCATTGTCTTCATATTCGGGGTAGTTTGCGAAATATTAAATTTCAATTTTCTGTCAATTTATTTCTCCTGATCAAATATGCTTCAATTTGTTTTTGGCTTACTCGGGTAGGCAAAGGTCTGTGCCAAATGAGATAATTGTCTAGATGGATTTTGTTGAAGAAACAAGATAATTTGAGTCATATATTCAGTTATTGGTTCTACTGAACTCCTGCAAAAAATATCAATCGTTGCATCGAATGATAATCGTCCCACAGGACAGTTTATCCGAACTTCAATAGGTCACACGAACTAATATGCGCAGGTTATTGAAGGAGTGGTTATGGTACGTATCGAATCACGTTGATGCATGCAATTCGCCTTGCGATTCCCCGTATAAACACTATCTCATTCTCAAACGCTTTTCCTTCGGATATTTGCAAATCGAATTTCCGAATATTGGTAACCAAAAGCGTGGATAGTTTAATGAAAAAACCATGTTCAGCCCAATCATGAACCCATACCGAAAACAACAATGTTAACTTGCCACAGTGCCATATCATGATCACTACACGTTCAGAGCACATCCTGCAAAGTTAGAATGCTTTCATATTACTCAGTCCGAGTACGAATACTTTCTGTTCCCCAGAAGTTGATTGATGGGTATGTGAATGCATGAGTACACATCCAGTGATTTCCTCCGTGAGTTAAAAAAGGTTTTTATTTACTGGCGAGATTCCTGAAACAAATCTCCTAATGTAGTGGTATTGTCGAAGATAAACCTAGAGAGTCTATCACAGATATCCGAAAATATGTGAAACTTTTATTACCAAATTACTCTCAGACATCCATCACCCAGCATAAAACGGAACTTTCAAAACCTGTATCCACATCATCTATAGGCTCAAAGTTCAAACCTTTATTTTCAAGTATCTCTTCATATCGGAATTCTAATTTGCCATATCTCGCCGGTCTAGTTGTTTCCAAGGCGAAAGTTTCCACGGAATTACGTATTTACTTACTTCATTGCCAAAGACCATATCTACTGCCTTCAGTTTCATTTTGTATAATTTTGTAAATTTACATCCAAAAATATGGTGTCAAATACATTCAGCTCGGTGGATAAAGCCACTACTGACTTGACTTGAGTAGCGGGACAGTGTTTAATCTTGGGAATACGTGTATCGCTTCAATTAAAAATGTGAGACAATTACGGTTTATTTTCTGCCATCGAATGCATTCCTATGAGGTATTTTGTGTGGCCCGTTTTTTACTAACTAATCGCTCCTGATGGTAAATGCGACAGCATTTGCAGAATTGCTTTTCCTTGTTGAAGATCTGGATAACTGATTAGGATATGTATTTGGTTAAAGAGTTGTTTTTGAAGATGGAGATTTGATTTATTCACTCTCATTTTAGTCAAATCATTGGACGAACAATTTTGGCCTATTCTTTATCATCCGTAAAAGCACAGCATAAAATAGAGGATTTTCAACATTTTAGCAGGCAATCAGAGACAGTATACAAAAATTATTTTATTATGCAAGGAATGAAGAATTATAAAAGAAAAATAAATCATTTACACTGATTGAAGATGAACCGACAAAATTATTTGCTTGTGCTGGAACTGCTTTCTAACTGCCGATTTATTTGCTCAAGTTTACCTAATCCTCGTTTACTACTTGGTAGATATATATATATATATATATCTATGTCATCCCTTGGATGAAAAATCTCTTCGTCTGATCGAAAACAACCGGATCGATCTCCTCCTGAGTGTGGTGATACTTTTACTCCATTGACCGTTCCCTGTCAAGGCAATAACTGGAGTATTCATCTTAATTTTCCGGAAAGATGCAATTTTGATAAAATCATCTGAGAAACTCTTCTACGTGCAATTGAAAAATATTCTGTGCAAATAACGCGTTTTGGATTTTACTTTTATACAAGTAACCTTAAGATTATTGTAGTTTAGATGAACTTATAACCTCAAACTTTCCAAGAAAAGATAGCCCGGTAAATGATGGTCCGAACAGTGATAATTGTATCACCATCGGGAATTATGATTTTACAATCGTAACTTTTGGTGAAATAAAACTGTCACGTCAGAGTCAGATCACTTCAGATTTGTACATTTGTAAATGCATCTGTTCCTTGGTTGACGGTAGGCATACAATCTGACATGATGCATGATGGTAGGTTTGGCGCTACTACATGGCTGTGTGTACTGTCCGCATCTGTTTGTGTGTGTGTGTGCATTCGCTTAAGCCAGATGTATAGCACACTGTAATTATCCCGCGCTGCAGCCGGGTTGGGGAGGAGTCTAAAAGGAGTCACAAACAATGTGGCATAGTGATAGTCTATGCTGCAAAGTTTGACTCATCCATCTATTTACAGTTTAGTCACATATAAATACCGAAGCCTTCATTTTCTGGTAAATCGTCCGTGAGTGGTTCACTAGACCGGTTTAGTTTATGAGATGGGTTTAAGTGCTTTAAATATGATCACAAACATGCATACACACACACACACCAAGTTGGTCGGTTGTTCTGGGGCCAAATCAATTTGAATCACGCACTGACCACCACTCACCAGTGAATCATAATGTGCGTTTCAACTAAACTATCAAACAGCATGGCAACCAACTCCCGGCTGAGATATTGTATACATAATTCAACAAACGGGTGAAAAGACAAGGAAAACTTCACAACTATGGGAACTTCCAAACAGACTAGCTCCACTGTTCCCCAACCAAACAGTGATCTATGTTCACCCCGTGAAAAAAACTGACTATTATTCCCTTTGGCTCTCGTTCAGCAACGACTTTTTCCCGCACTTTTTTAAACCATAATTTGATTTCATTGAGAATCTCTGTTGTGTTTATACTTCTACACTGTGTTCGTGGATAACCTAGTTACCCAAAGTCAAATCAGAACGCATTTGTCTCAAATCGTTATCGCTTGTCATTACAACTAAGCTAGCCCAGCTATAGATCACTCGGTTCTGGAAACTCTTATCCTAGCCAACAGGAAGGGGGCTTACCTAATTGGTAATGATCATTAAATTTGTTCACATACCTTCGGTTTTATCCTATCCGATTGCTCCCCGTCTACCGACCTGTCAAATGCCCGTACCATAAACTCAATTTATTGTTCTGTAGCCTGTGACTCAGTCATTCACTCTGATGACCTTTCGCTGGGCATTTTGTGCACAATCTGGCCGCGTTCTCCGTACACTATCTCCTTGTTGTGATCAGCTCCTTCGGACAATAGTTCGAGTTATTTTTTTTGCCGTTCAGAATTCGGATGTCTATTAAACTCGATGCATATGGCCCACTCATTTCAGATCGTGAAAGTCCACGATGCGCAGTTGTGCATCGTGTGTGACTCACGATACACGACAATTCTTGTTTCATTTGCCTGTTGTTCAACACAGACCATGTTCGAATAGGCCCGCTGGACCCCAATCCACCCACTCCATTCCGGCCACCTTCACCGCGGTCTACTCTGAACGCTGTCTGTCTATCTGTGTAAATCATTCGGGAACATGTGCCGTTGGTCTCTGCTACACACACACACACTGACCCCACCACCAACCACCACAAACCCTGTAAAATCGGAACTGTCGGATTGCGTTCTATTCTTGACACGTTCACGCTGCTCTCTACCCTTCATTCCCCAGCTCTCTTTTTGTGTGTGTGATGTTTTCCGTTTCCAAAACGACGAATGACTCAATTCACTTTCTGACTACGCATGAAATTATTTACAAACGACCCAGTTGTTGATTCGAACATCCACTAGCACGACAGATGTTTCCCAAGTTGTGTGTTACAAGCAAACACACGTATTTGTTCACCCTGGTCATCATCATTATTCGGAGGCAACTATGTTTGTTTCCGGCCCGGGTCATGCTCGAGTTCACCGACCCGTTCATCGTTGGTCGGCCACCAGAG